>JAFIRS010002803.1:0-179905 GCA_018342105.1 Gonioctena quinquepunctata | reverse complement strand
AAAAAAAACCAACCTGTTTACACTTCAGAGGTGATATAGACAAGGTTAACGCCTGAAGAATGTCCCATAAATTGGACATGACACTACGACCGACCTTTTGAATGGAAACAATCAAATGTGTGGGATCATCAGAAGATTATCAAGTTTGGAATACGATAAATTCAATAAGAGAAGTACGATACAGAAAAGGGTATTATCGGGGATACGATAAAAATCAGCCATCTGAATATGTTATACAGTGCTAGTCAAAAGTCCCCTCCCCCCCTCGTATCTTTTGAACGGGTATACTTATTATAATGAAATTTGGAGGGTGGAAATAAACGGATGTAGGCTTCTCAACTGGTCATAACAGGTGACGCAATAGTCATAAATGACGTCACAAGGCCACTGTGACCAATAATTTTAAATGGGACCCTATGGCAAGTGACAGCTCGTTTGAAAGGTATTGAAAATACCTATCCAGTCATACCAATTTTGTTTGGGTTTCGGCTGATTTTGATTGATAAATTGAAGAAATACGAAAATTATAGTTTCGCATTTAATTAATAAAGATTTAAGAACCAGTTCTTATAATAAGTGTTCAAAATGTGCTCCATCTACTTCCTGGCAGTAATGCATCCTATTGCTAAACTCTTGTCGTACTCGTCCCAGTGTGTCAGCGGAAATTGCCCTACATTCTTCAACAATTCGTTGTTTCAGAATGGCAATACTGTCAGGTGCTGTAGCGTAAACCTTAGATTTCAAAGTACCCCATAGAAAAAATCTAATGGTGTAAGGTCCGGTGACCGAGCTGGCCATTCGATCGAACCTCGTCGTCCAATCCATCTACCACGATATTCTTCATCTAGGTAACGTCTTACTGCACCGTAATAGTGTGCAGGAGCACCATCTTGTTGAAACGTTATTTCCAAGTTGTCGAATTCATCTGGATTATCATCTAGAATTTCAAGAATTAACGACTCAATATCATTTTGTAACATCTCCAGATACAATTCACCGGTTAAGTTAGCATTGAGAAAAAGAGGCCCAACTATGTGGTTTCCCAAAATACCTGCCCAAACATTTATTTTTTCTGGAAATTGAGTATGTTTTTCACGAAAGATGTGAGGATTTGTGTCACTCCAATACCTCACATTTTGAGTGTTAACATTTCCATTGAGAAAGAAAGTACTTTCGTCACTTAAACAAATTGTCTGTATGTAGCCTGGTTGTTGGTTCATTTTATTGGACATAGTTTCACAGAATTCTAGTCTTCGGTCGGGGTCATCATCTGAAAGTTGGTGCACCATTTTTAATTTGTATGGATGAAATTTGTTTTTAGCCAACACCCTACGTACTGTCCTTTGACTGACTTCACAGATAGACGCAACTTGGGCTGTGGAAGAAGTAGGGTTTACTACCATTTCTCAATTATGTCAATTTTTGTCATCACTAATTGTTGGTCGACCAGATCGTTTGGCATCTTGAACACTACCTGATGCTTCAAACTTCCGAAGAAGCTCCCTCAAATAAACCCTCGATATAGGGCGATCGGGTACCTCTCATTAAACAGTCGTTCCGCTGCATGGAAATTGTTTCTACATTCACCAATTATTAAGATAGCTGCTACTTTGTCGGCTACAGTACGTACCATTTTGCCTATGTAAACACTTAAACGTCTCGTTAAACAATAGCTTAGGTAAATTTTCAAGGTATAAACACTTTTGACAAGTAGAGAATTCAAAAACGTCAACCTTTTTGACAATTAACCAGAGGCGTACTTTAAAATATTTATTAATTATATGCGAAACTATAATTTTCGTATTTCTTCAATTTATCAATCAAAATCAGCCGAAACCCAAACAAAATTGGTATGACTGAATAGGTATTTTCAATACCTTTCAAACGAGCTGTCACTTGCCATAGGGTCCCATTTAAAATTATTGGTCACAGTGGCCTTGTGACGTCATTTATGATTCCTTGGACCAGTTGAGAAGCCTACATCCCTTTATTTCCACCCTCCAAATTTCATCATTATAAGTATACCCGTTCAAAAGATACGAGGGGGGGAGGGGACTTTTGACTAGCACTGTATAGTCTACTCGACAAGTTGAAAATGGTCTAAAATAGAGATACTGCTCTTAAAATTATGTGTGATAGCTCATTCGATCCGGAATAACGCCTAGAAAAATGTGCCAAACGCGTGTATTAGCACATAAAAAATTGCAAAAGTTATAAACAATTGAAGATGAAAAAAAAATGGCATTTCGTTTTTTGCCAATATTTTATAAACTATCAATATTTAAGAAATATCAAGAAAATATTCTGAAAGGAGAGATAATTTATAATAAAAAACTCCCGGAACTCTATCTCCATTATTTATAATTTCAATTTAACGCTGAAAATGGGTCTCCGAGCGACATTTTTAGGTTGCGCGCGCGGCGTCAAAAGCGAGTACGACACATTAATTAATTTATTTAAGGTATTAAATATATATTTTTTAATTTGAAAAAATCATCGTGTATTCGGAACACTATAAATAACTTATTTCCGTTGGAAATTTTACTTAAAGTTGATTTTTCAACAAGTTAAACGATTGTTAACTAACAATTTTCTCGAACGTCTGTCTTAATTGTAAATAAAAAAATTATTTCAAATAATTGTCGTAAAAATGTTTCGCCCCGTGGAGCCTTTCTTATATACATACTTAACAAGATCACGCCATAAAAGTTGAAAAAATATTAAATTATAATAATTTTTTGTACTTGAACAAAAACTAAAAGTAAGGTTGTTAAAAAAAATTCTTCTTTTCCTAATCATCATATCATCGTTTTTTTATCAATACAAGATATAGGTAAATTGATTTGCAAAAAAATGTTTCCCGCCATTTGTTTATAATTTTTTTATAAACAAATTGATTATTTAAATATTTAAAAAAAAAATTAACAACTTCATTATATTAGAAATATTATGATTTTCGAAAAAAAATTTAAAAATTAGTTAGAAATTATTCCTTCTCTTAAAATCATAATCACAGTCCTCTATAAAGTAACGAAAAAAAATAATTTTTTTCATCAACAATTCCATTGTTTATTAACTTACCAATTTGTTATAAACAAATTTTTTACTTTGTTAGATTTTTTTTCTGAAACTTCTAAAATATACAAAAACAACCATATATAAAAATAAAAAAAAAATTTCCCTTTTTTTTTTTGGAATTGGAATTAAAAAATTGGGAATTTTTTTTTTTTATTAATATGTTTTTTTTAAATTCTAGAAGTTTCAAAAAAAAAATATAAAAAAGTTAAAAATTTGTTTATAATAAATTGGAAGTTAATGAACAATGATATTGTTGATAAAAAAAAATTGTTGTTACTTTATGAGGACTGTCAATTATGATTTTTTAGAAAAAAAAATAGTTTCTCAAAATTATTTAAACGAAAAATATAAAAAAAAACGATTATAAACAATTAAAAATTGTTATTAAGGATTTTTTTTTTCGAAAATCATAATATTTCTAATATAATGAAGTTGTGAATAATTTTTTTTTAAATATTGAAATAATCAATTCGTTTATAAAAAATGTATCAACAAATGGCGGGATTTTTTTTGCAAATCAATTTATATATTGTATTAATAAAAAAACAATGACATGATGATTAAGAAAATACAATATTTTTAACAACATTACTTGGATTTTTTTTGTTTTTGTTCAAGTACAAAAATTATTATTAACAAAATATGAATATTTTTTCAACTTTTATGGCGTGATCTTGTTAATTATGTATATAAGAAAGGTAAAAATTTTGTTATTAACAATCGTTTAATTGGGAAAAATCAACTTTAGTAAAATTTCAACGGAAAAATTATCTATAGTGTTCCGAAAAACCATAATTTTTCAAATTAAAAAAATTATATTTAATACCTTAAATAAATTAATTAATGTGTCGTACTCGCTTTTGACGCCGCGCGCACAACCTAAAAATGTCGCTCGGAGACCCATTTTCAGCGTTGAATTAAAATTATAAATAATGGAGATAGAGATCCGGAAGCTCGAAGTTTTTTATTGGAAATTTCCTCCTCTTTCAGAATTTCTCAAATATCAATAGTTTATGAAATATTGGCAAAAATCAAAATACGATTTTTTTTTCATTTTCAATTGTTTATAACTTTTGCAATTTTTCATGTGCTAATACACGCTCCTAGCACATTTTTCTAGGCGTTATTCCGGATCCAATGAGCTATCACACATGATTTTAAGAGCAGTATCTCTATTAAAGACCATTTTCAACTTGTCGAGTAGACTAATAGACGATAAATATTGAATAGTTTGTACATAACAATTTCAGATGAGAATATTTTTTTGTTTCATACTTTTCAAAGCCATTTTTCAGTAGTCGGGTTTTAGTTTTTGAACTTATTTTTTTTTTACTCGCCTATTTCCCCTACTCGTCCAAATGTTCGTGTCGGTCTATATTTTGTGGACATTGATGGTATCATTTTCCAAAATATGGAGATTGATGGGTCGATAACTTTGAGTGATGGCGTCTCGAAAAAAGCGTTTCTAAAATGAGAGCATGTCCTGTCGCATTATGTTGTAAACATCCATGAGAGATACTCATCAGTGAAATTCGAGAACATGGTGACTTCTGCCAGTTGGGTTCGGAGATGTTTTCGACAAAACAAATGAGTTTTTTAACATAGGCGCACATGAAATTTTGAAAGTAGAATTAGTGCGTCACAAGAAGAAAAATTTGTGATAAAGAACAATCGAAGCGCGATGTTTTACTACGTTTCTTTATAGTATTTATTTGTAGAACAAAATTAGGAACATTTTAATTCTTGTTTATGATATTTATATTGGAATATGAACAATTGCTAATATTAACGAGATTCAATTCGTTTGAAATGCTTGGTATATTCAGTTGCCTGTTATTGAAGTCAGAACATGAAGGTACGGTATCCGAATTATGTTGATTGTTTCATTGTGATAATTTTTGAATGGTCTTGGAAGTTTTAATTTTGTTTGTATCCTTCAGCCACCGTTTTGAATTGTGATATTTCCAACATTATCAGCAAATATCGTCGCCAAAGTTCAACGAAGACAATAGCCTGTGTAATTTTTAGGATTGGGTATCTTATGCAATCCTTAGCCCTAGATTTACAAAACTTTTTTGTAATTTACAAATATGTTGTGTGAAGTATGGGAAGGCCGTAAAGATAAATATTTCCTGTTCAATACCAAATTATGTAACCCAATTACAACGGGTGTGAAAACAGCCACGGTTTTTCGAAAATTCCCAACTTTTTTCCCACGGCTCTACAAACGAATCTGCTTTCAGAAAGTGGAGAAGGGTGGTTCTATAAAGACTCCCTAACAGCTTTAGAAGGTGGAAAGGAGGTTCATAAATTTTTTCCACTCAAAGTGCGATACACTGCTACGTTTGGAAAATATGAATTTTAATTTTTTTCGAAAATTCCTTACTTTTTCTTACGGCCCTACAAACGAATCTGCTTTCAGAAAGTGGAGAAGGGAGGTTCTATGAACACTCTCTACCCACTCAAAGTGCGATACTCCGCTCCGTTTGGTTTTTTTTTTTCGATAATTCCCAACTTTTTTTTTAGGGCCTTACAAACGAATCTACTTTCAGAAAGTGGAGAAGGAAGGTTCTATAAACACTCTCTACCCACTCAGAGTGCGATACATACCTCTGTTTGGAAAATATGAATTTTTATTTGTTTCCAATTCTCTCAACTTTTTTCATAGTGCCTTACAAACGATTGTGCGCTCAGAACCTAAAAAGATGATTGTAATTCTCTTCTCACCAAGAATGCCTTTCAAAATACGAATAATCTCCTAATTTAGAAAAATAATTTTCACCTCATATATTCCATATCATTTTTCTATTGCGCGATCATTTGTTTACCTACTTCCATACTTAGTTTGAAGAATAAGCGCTGAAAAGATGAGCAAACTGATTGAAAACTCCGAACGCCTGCAATTCAGGTGTGGATACGATAGGGCCGCGCGGTGTTGCCAGATCGAAAACCGTGGCTGTTTTCAAAACCCGTATTTTCATAAGCAACATGTCTTCCTTGTCGTTTCTATGATCAATGGATATGTTTGTTAGTTCTTTCCGTCTATACGCACCGCACCGGCTAACTCAATAATTGTTGCTATCTGAAAGTAAAAACAAACTGAGTTGATACTTTTATCCTACAATCGTGATTTTTTGTTAAAATAAACTTCAGCATCAGGTCGATTTCATTGTCTGCTTCCCTTATACATTTTTTGTTTTTTTTTTCGCTGCTGAAGAGTATTGATTTCTGTGCTTCATAGAATTTTAATAACCTTCCAGTACGTGGCTATGTTGACATTATTTTTTACTAAAATGGTTTTTTTCAGCATAGACTACCTGCTCCACAGGGTAGAGTACTTAACAATTTCGGATTCAAGAGGCAAAAAGCCAAAATTACGTCTTCTGAAATAGTTTTGCCTTCCTTTGTATTCATTCATTTTCAACCGACAAAATCAAAAAGGATTTCTGGTCGACGCGTATTTTATTTTTTATTTTTTTATGTATGATCACGCATAACATTTCACAGAGCAGTTCGATGATTCTTCTTTCATTGGATAGGGTGTACTTCGAAGTTGGTCCCATTTGAATTTTAACAAGAAAATCCATCCCTATGGGTAGCAAAATGGAGGATATTGATCGGTCACCCTCTGAATTTTGGTCCGTTAACCGATTCTATCAGGCATTACTTGGTATTAGATAAGGTATACTTCATAGTTGATCATATTTCAATTTGGAATGAAATAATCCATCTGTTCAGTTCTGTGCTGAACAGTCGTAAATTTCAATCAAACTTTTCCTTCACGTCAAAAATTATATTTCCAACTTGACTTATCTTTGACATTAACATTCAGCAACAAAATTCAAATACAGGGTCATCAATCAATAAACATAATAAATTATACGAGTATAAAGATACGACACCATCCCTATGGGTAGCAAAATAGGGGATAATTGATTTTTCTCTTGTGAACATTGGCACACATAGTAGTTGACATTGACAGATCCTCCTACGTCCGTCACAATAATTACATTCTATGAAGGGAGAAAATCATATACGAAGTGATGAAATCAACTAATCAAAACTCTCGAAAATAACACCGGCACACAAAAAAAAAAAAGTTGTCTGTGCACCGGGCGCCACCTATCTACGGGCATGTTTTTCGACCCGCTGAACACGAATTTAAAGTCAGTTCAGGCCGTCCGGGCTTCAATTTCGAGTGAATTGCAAAAAACCCCAAAAAATAGCGAAAATTCGATGTTTTGGCAAGAAATTTTTTTTTGAGATCTAATGCAAGCATAATTTTCATGTATTTTGATCTGTTAAATACTAATTTCGATCGTACTTCAATCATAAACCGTTTTAAATCTAAAAAAATTGTAAAAAATCATCAAAAATTACAAAAATCGAAGAAAATTGGGATTTTGTTTTAATCTATCTGAAAACGTTCTGCGGTTTTTTACCGGCTGAAACTCCCCACAAACGTAACAAAATTGATCAGGACTCTTATTGCATAGATGGGAATTGCTTCTTGTAATAGTATACTCTCCAGTAGCCAAGTTTTCCACTACTGAAGAGCTGCAGTCACTGGATGACGACGCCTGCGGGCCTGCTTTCTCACCCTGACCAGACGCCGATACTGGGTTTCCGAATCCCTGCATCGTAAAGTACTCATCACTTTTACCTGCCATGACGGCACACACGCCGTTAACGCAGGGACTCTGCCAGATGGTTCTGTTGCCCACCGTCACCCCGAGGAGGTGCCCTGGTTGCAAGTACAAGCGATCATGCAATGAAATGAAGTCTGCACTTCGAAGAAGTTGAAATTCCAACACGATGACAAATTTTACTAAATAAAGGAAAAGGTGGAAAAGAGGTATCCACATCGTAGATCATTTGAGAATGAAACAGTACAATACCCTCGAAAAACCGTTAAAAATTCAATTTGTGTACATTCTTGGATCTTAATCTTGAATTTTAGAAATAAAAAATACAAGAAATTTATTTAATTGTGTTTAAAAAAAAAATCCATTTTTTCAGCAGAAATTTTCTGCTATTTTATCGGTTTTTTGCAGTTTTATGAATGTTTGAGGGGACTATGGGCCAAATTTATTGCAGAATCAGAATTTTTTATCTTGTCAAAATATCGAATTTTCGCTATTTTTGGGTTTTTTTGCAATTTACTCGAAATTGAAGCCCGGACGGCCTAAACTGACTTGAAATTCGTGTTCGGCGGGTCGAAAAACATGCCCGTAGATAGGTGGCGCCCGGTGCACAGACAACTTTTTTTTTTGTGTGCCGGTGTAATTTATATTATATAACAATAAATGGTTAAAGTAGATAATCATATTATTTAACAGTTAATAGTTGAAGTAAGCTAGGTAAGTAAGTATTTTGGAAGTAATAAAACATTAAGTAGGTAGTAATTAGTATATTTCAGCCACAAAAATTTGAAAAATAAAAACTTTTCAACAAAAAATTAAACCGACGAAAGAATCAACTGAAAAGCAAAAAATAAAATAAACCTTCTTATTCTTAATGATAAATGAGCTCCCAAACTAATGTGAGTAACTAATTTTGAGTCATCGCCAAACAAACTAGCAATTGAATTAGGTAAAGCGTAACATGATGGCAGCGAGATGCTCAGCGGCGTTTTGAATACTTCTTCATAGTAATATAATGATCTTCGATCATTGTTTGTTTGGCGCCGCTCATATAGATGAGTGAGGCAATGAAGAAGAGAAGCATCGCATTCATTAGATCTTCAATACTCTTTTGTCGACGAAAATCTATTTCACCCTTCCACGATCATCAGGAAGACTGGAAGAAATGGAAAACATATTTTCTAGTAGCAATCTCTCTTTGCAAAGATGGAAAAAAAATTGTTTGTTTTTTTGGCATTAAAACCTGTCATACTTTAACTTTATAACTTTATTTAGCATCAATAGCTATCATATAACAGTACATAAATGTTACAATTGATATCATTACACAGTAACAACACAACCTATACATTGAAATAAATTTTTCTTAAACCTTGTTTTAAATTTTTTTACATTTGCTGATGTCTTAACCAACAGAGGTAGATCATTATATATTCTCAAACCTTCGATGAAGAGGGTTTTTTCCAAAGCATTTGTATTGAAGCCTTGTATGTGGAACTGGTCATTGAACCTTAAATTAAAATGTATCATATCTGCCCTTTTGATAATATATTCTTGCAAGTAAGAAGGAGCTTGCTTATTAACAATTTTAAAAATTAGTACTAATGCAGACTCTATAATCAGTTGGGAAATATTAAAAAAATTCAGCTTCATTAACATATCATTTATCGCTGTTAACCTGCTGCAACGTAATAAAATACGCATTGCTTTATTCTGAAGTAGCTGCAAACGATGTATTTGCGCAGATGAACAGCAGAGAAATATGGACATGCAGTAATTAAAATGTGGGTATATGATAGTGTTATATACAATTTTTCTACACCATGGGGAAAGGTTTATACAAATTCTATAAAAGTGGCCGACTTTTTTGCCTATTTTTTTACATAAAAAATCAATATGCCTAGAAAAATTGAGTTGAGGGTCGAATAGAATGCCGAGGTACTTTATCTCATCAACAAACATAATTACAGAATCATCAATTTTTAACACAAAATTTCCTTGATTGAACCTAGTACAATTGATTTTGCTACCTAATATCAAACACTTAGTTTTTTGGGCATTTATCTTGAGTTTATTGGCCCTGAGCCAACTATTCAGGATATCTAACTCATTATTCATGGATTCAACCAAGTTGTTATAGTTTTCCCCAGATATGGAAATCAATGTGTCATCTGCAAAAAGAATAATAAATGAGTTTGGTAGGTAAAGATGTAAATCATTTATATAAAGTATAAACAATAATGGCCCAAGCACACTCCCCTGAGGAACCTCGTTGATACTATCTATTTCGTCAGAACAACTACCATCAATTTTTGTTTAATGTTGCCTATTTGTTAGATAATTTGTTAGCCATTTGAGTACTATGTCTCTTATACCGTATGCCTCACACTTTGATAACAGTTTTGTTCTATCTATTGTTTCGAACGCTTTTTTTTAGATCTATAAATACACTAACGGCAATTTTTCCATCATGGGGTATGATAGATTGATTTGTTTGAAAATATGAACAGCATTGAAAATTGAATAGAATTTTTTTTTTATTGAAAAATTTACTCAATATCACTATAGAGAAGTACTTCAAGCACCAAGTACAAGTTCGTTGGGACTTTCCAGATGCAGTTGCATCCCTATACAGATCCTTCATTAAAAACGTATTCAAAGTATGAGATCCCATATCTTGAAAATAAGTGATCATTATGATTGTTTCTGAAACTCGACCATTTGTCATTTTACTCTGAACCTACCTGCGAGGTGCACGTTATCATTTGTGTATCTAATTCATGATACAAAGGTGTGTCATAATAATTTGTAGGTGAGTGCAATGAGTTTCTCAATATGTAGTTTTGTAATGCAGCCGGGTAGTCATTGTTTATAAACCGTGGATGGTTATGTTACCACATGCATTTGTTCGAAGGTATGTAATATTCACTACACCTGTATGGTTCTGAATGAAACTTGTTTCCGGGCCTGAAATACTATGTACCACCACCTAGGAAAGGTAGCCTTAAAGATTCTCAATTTCCGTACGGGGTGTCCCAAAACTTCGGAGAGCTAACTATCGTACTATTTTCAGCAATAGCTTTACAAGTGGTATCAACAAAATCCAGCACATACTACAGTATACTGTGGCAACTTCCTCTTGAACTTGTGTTTTCATTTTCTTTGGTATCTCTTTCTTTCCTAGGTACGTGGTTCTAAGGGAGCTTTCTGATTTTTTTTGGTTTATCTGTTTGAAAATGTTTTTCAGAAATACCATTTGATTGTTGCTTGATAAATACTCGTATCTTGTGAAAAAATCATCTATTTCTTGAATTCTTATGCATCTCTAAAATTGATATATCTGCAAAAAAAAATTTTAGCACAGAGGGTGAATCGCCTCTTTTGTCCCACACTTTAATCACTGTGATGCGGTCTACCACAATAATTTTTCAGATAGCAATGACATAAGGCGCATACAAAAACTACAAAATTCATGAAAGAGCCTAATTTTTAAATGACGAAACCAAAAAGGGGGAGGTTCTCTAGTCGATTCGTATATTTTTTTTATGTATGACCACGCATAACTTTTTACTGAGACGTCCGATTCCGATAATTCTCTTTTCAGGGGTTAGGGGGTACTTCGAAGTTGGTCCCATTTGAATTTAAAAGGTGGAATCCACCCCCAAGGGTAGCAAAATGAAGGATATTGATCACTCACCCTCTGAATTCTGGTCCGTTAACCGATTCTATCAGTCATGGCTTTGTACTGGGTTCTTCGATTTGGATGATTCTTTTTTTATTAGATAGGGTATACCTCATAGGTGATCATATTTGGATTTCGAATGGAATTATCCACCCTCACAGGTATACAAATAGGAGATAATTGATTTTTAACTTGTGAACATTGGCACACATATGTAGTTGACAATGACAGATCGCTATTGTCATTATTTTTGTTTTCCTACATCCGTCACAATAAATATATTCTATGAGAGGATGGACTGATATACAAAGTTATGAAATAAACTAACCAGAACAACAAAAATAATTTATATCACAACAAATAGTAAAAGTAGATAGTCATATTATTTAACTGGTTATAGTTGAAGTAAGGTGGGTAAGTAATCAAAAAACAAGTAGGTAGTAATTAGTAGATTTCAGCCACAAAAAATTGAAAAATAAAAAAAATTTAACAAAAAATTAAACCGACGAAATAGGGACTGAAAAGTAAAAAATAAAATAAAACTTTTTGGTCTCGATAACTAAGCTCCTGAACTAATGTAAATAATTGATTCGGCGCCAAACGAACAATCAACGAAGATCATTAAATTACTTCAAAAAAATTATCAGAATGTCACCGCGCAACTCGATCATTTTACGCCTTACCTAATTCATTTGCTTGTTTGTTTGGCGCCGACTCAAAATTAGTTACTTACATTAGTTCAGGAGCTCAGTTATTGAGACTAAAAAGTTTTATTTTATTTTTTACTTTTCAGTTCCGTATTTCGTCGATACTATTTTTTGTTAAAAAAATTTATTAACCGACGAAACCAAAAAGGAGGAGGTTCTCTAGTCGACGCGTATAATTTTTCTTATATATGACCACGCATAATTTTTCACAGAGCAGTTCGAAGTTGGTCCCATTTGAATTTGAACAAAAAAATCCATCCTAAGGGTAGCAGAATGGAGGATATTGATGGTTCACCCTCTGAATTCTGCTCCGTTAACCGATTCTATAAGGCATAACTTTGTAGTGGGTTTTCCGATTTGAATGATTCTTTTTTTATTAGATAGAGTATACTTCATAGTTGATCATATTTCAATTTGGAATGAAGTGGTCCACCCCTATGGGCAGGAAAATAGAGGATGATTGATTTTTCACTTGTGAACATTGGCATACATATGTAGTAGACATTGACAGATCCTCCTACATTCGTCACAATAATTACATTCAACGAAAGGATGGAATTATATACAAAGTGATGAAATCAACTAACCAGAACTTTCAAAAATAATTTAAATTATATAACAATGAATAGTTAAAGTAGATAATCATTTTATTTAACAGTTAATAGTTGATGTACGCTAGGTAAGGGAGTATTTTGGAAGTGATAAGAATTTAAATAGGTAGTAATAAGTAGATTTCAGCTACAAAAAAATGAAAAATAAAAACTTTTTAACAAAAAATTAAACCGACGAAAAAATCAACAGAAAAGTAAAAAATAAAATAAACCTAAGTCTTAACGATAATTGAGCTCCTGAACTAATGTAACTAATTTTGAGTCGGCGCCAAACAAACTAGCAATTGAATTAGGTAAAGCGTAAAATGATGGCAGCGAGATGCACAGCGGCGTTTTGATTACTTCTTCAAAGTAATATAATGAATGATCTTCGATAATTGTTTGTTTGGCGCCCACGCAAAATTAGTTACTCACATCAGTTTAGGACCTCAATTATCATTAAGACTAAAAGACTAAGAAGGTTTATTTTATTTTTACTTTTCAGTTGATTTTTTCGTCGGTTTAATTTTTTGTTAAAAAGTTTTAATTGGTATATGAAATAGATCCAGAATTTTCCAAAAAATAAAACATTTGAAGTGGCTTAACGTGAGCAACCGCAGACGTCTACACACAGCTTGCACTTTCTTTTAAATCATCAATTATAAATATCCTCCCCACTTACATGATCATTTAACTTATAGAACTGATGTACACAACTTGAATTTACGAAGAAAATTAGTTTTGAGTATTCCTGCTCACAAAAAAGAATTGTATAAGCGCTCATTCTCATATAATATATCTGATACAATTAATTATAGAAACACCTGGAACCCGAAGTAACGATCAGTACCTTCAAAAAAACATTCAAAAATCATTTATTTTATGCTCAGCACGACCAATGTGAAACAAACGAAACATTCACATCGATAATCTGATGAAATGTTAAAAATGTGCACTTTCCCGACCTTCTTCCTCTTTCTCTCTGTCTTTTCCATCATTACTTCGCTGCTATATTTTTTTTTCTCAGCCCTATAAACATTATTTTTCTCAACTGAAGGCCTTGGTGGAAAAACAGATGCGAGGTAACTTGGCAATCTGAACCAAAGGCCAATTGCTCATAACATAGGAATCGGGTTATTCACTATTATTGCCTATAGAAAAAAGTTAAATGTGAAAGTTGAGTGGTTATCACTGAATTTCGATAAAATATAATAGCGTGTAGATTTCAGGGGATATACTTTTTTTCAATGGGATACCCTGTATATTATTGAATTTTCGGATTGATCTTTTTTTCCTGATTTCAAAAATATACCATATCTTTGCATTGACAATAATGGTGGACACATTGAACATCTTTTATGAGTTATCATGTTATGTAAATTTCTTAAATAAATCTTTGTTATCTATTTTTGTATAAATATTTGAATTCTTTCTTCTTCACTCTAAAGACTTTTGATTGGTTTTTTTAAAAATTTATATTAATCAATATATTTAATATTTTTAAATTATTAAAAATTGCACTTATATAATGACTGTTTAGCGACATTTCTTCAATGGAACAATCAAAAGTCTTTAGAGTGAAGAAGAAAGAATTCAAATATTTATACAAAAATAGATAACAAAAATTTATTTAGGAAATTTACATAACATGATAACTCATGAAAGATGTTCAATGTGTCCACCATTATTGTCAATGCAAAATTGATAACGTCTTTTTATATTATAAGTGCATTGCTTGCTTGTTTAATGAGTTAAATAATATCATTATTAACATTGTCTTTTAGAAATCTCCAGAAAAAATAAGCCATAAGGGTCAAGTCCGGAATGTTAGGGGGCCATTTAATACTTCCATCATTTCCTATCCATATTGGGAATACATTATTCAAATGTTCTTGAACGGGTTGCCCCATCTTGCATCAAAATCATACTGGCAAGCTCGGCTTCCGAAAAATTCTGTTAAAGAATATTTTCCACTTCTGGGATGAGTATTTCTTGATAGGTAACTCCTGTTAATATATATTCATAAAATATGGGGCCAACAATTTTATTTCGAAAAAATCCGCAGCAAACGTTAAAAGTTGTTCCTTCCTGTTCTTTATTTGTTTCACCAATCTTTTTCTTGATTACTATCGTTTCGGACGTCCATCGTCTTAATATTTTTCAAAGGTTTTCACGACGTTTCGAATGCTTGTATCTGCAATCGTCTTCAGGTGAATACTGACAAGTTTAGGTGCTACTTACCAATTTATGTGACTGTCGGCGCAATGATGCGTGCAATTCCGCCATGTGCAGCGGTGCGTGTAATTTCGCGCGGTGTGGTGGTGCGTGAAGTTTCGGATTTTGAATTAACTTCCCGAAGTGCTAAACTGGATGACAATTCACTATTTACTCGCTTTCTTGTATCTTTTTTTTATCTTCTTTTCTGTCTGTCTGTTTGGTACAAATTGCACATTCTGAATGTCTGAATACTGTGGGCAGGTCTTTGATAAATAGTTCAAAAAAGGGATCCACGATGGAACCCTGAGGAAGTGACTTAAAAATGTTTTGAATATTTTCCTTGATGCCGAATGATCAGAACCCCGTTTTCTAAATAATGTTTCTTTGGTCTCAGAAAATTATTTGTCGATTCATTTTTATTCAACTTCACCAGTAGTACGTCGTGATCTACTTCACTACTTCGTGCTATGCAAAATATTTTTTTTAATAAAATTTGACGACGCCACTGGATTTCTGATGCTTTCAAATGGGTGTGACTGAACTTTCACGATGAAATTATCATTTTCAACAGAAATATGGCATAAGTAAAATGCATATGACTTTATCAAAATATTCCGAGTAGTCGTCATATAAATCACAATCTTGTTAAAAATATCGTTTAAAATGCTCTTTCAGGTCGTTAGCAGCCGAGTTTGTGAACAGCAGTTATTCCAAATGGCGTCAAATTATGTTTCTTCCAAACGTAATTCCATAGTATAGGAGATAGTTATGTCCATCAGAACACTGCAGTTTTTTGCCAGAGAAATTAAATGTACATCTTTACATCAAATAGTAATCAATATTCAATAATCAATAATAACCAATATTGATAACATAAATGAACTACAACAAAAGAATGGATTGAAATGAGAGTGCCTAAACATTAATTTTAGTACTTTCCAACCAAATCCCGATCATTGGTTTGGGGTAATATCTGTGCAAGCCTGTCTTATTCTTTCACGCAGTTCCTCTTTGGTGGTTGACAGTTATTCCAAATATCAATCTTGGTTTCATTCAAACATGCTTAGGATACCACATTTCAAAAATATTATTTTTATTAGGAGGCTTTGTAACTTTAGTTGCTATGGAGATGACAAGTCATCAGAAAAATAGACGAAAAGACACAAATTTGTCAGTGTTAATAGTGAAGTTTATAACTCCTCAAGTACCTACACTGATAAAGAAGTATGGATGATAATTTGACTTTGCAGAAGAAAATTGAAATAGTAAGACTTCGACGATAGAGCCGAAAGGGAAGTATGTAGAATTTTCAATAACATGCTTCCGGAGCGTCGAAATATTAGCAGAGCTACAGTTGGCCGAATAAACCAAATTTTCAATCAGTATGGAGCTGTTTGTTGACATATTCTGAAGAATAGTAATATTGTACAAAGACAGAGAAGAAATAATTCTGAACGAATTCGATTTTTTTTAATAATAATCCGAAAACAAGTGTGAGAATTGCAAGTTTGGAAATTAAGTTACCGCGTGAAACAATAAGGAGAAATCTTAGGAAATATAATAAGATGAAGCAAGCCCTTTAAGCCGAAGTTTCTTCACACCTTAGAAGAAGGCGATAATGAAAAGAGGATGGAGTGTAGTTTTATGGGCTCAAGGAAAATATCTAAATAACAGGAATTTTCTGAAACAAATTTTGTTCAGTGACGAGGCAACATTCACAACCAATGGAACAGTTCATTCTCAAAATACAAGGTACTGGACGGAAGAAAATCCACATTGGATAATAAATTGCAAAAGACAGTACTCACAAAAAATAAATGTTTGGTGTGGAATATTACATACCAAAATAATTGGCACTTTTTTTTTCAAGCAATTTGAATGGTCAAAATTTTTTGAATTTTTTCAAAAACGAATTTTCCAACGCTATGGATGAACTTTCACTGGCAGAAGAGGCTCATCTTCTATTTCAATTAGATGGCTGTTCCATCCACAATAGCAGGATTGTGAGAGATTGGTTAGAGGAAAATTTTCCTAATCGGTGGGTAGGGCGAAATAGTGCATTGGTCGAGTTTCCCCCCCAGTTCCCCGGACTTGACTTCATTGGATTTTTTTATGGGGCTTCGTTAAAGGAAAAATTTACAAAACTCGCCCAACGAGCAAAGAGGAACTGCGTGGAAGAATAGGACAGGCTTGTAGAGATATCACCCCAAACCAATTATCGAATGTTATGGTAACATTAGAAAACGATACCATAAATGTATCGCATCAAATGGAGATTTGGTCGAACAGTCCGAAATTTGATGTGTAGGCACTGTCATGTCAATACATTATTTTGTAGTAGTTCATTTATGTTATGAATATTGGTAATTATATTATTGGATGTAAAGATGTGCATTTCTATTCTTTGACAACAAACTGCAGTGTTCTAAGAGACATAACATATCCCACATAGAGTTGTTATGTTCTGAAGGAGTATTTTAAACCATATTATTTACAAAATTGTGATTTATATGACGACTATTCGAAATATTTTGATAAAGTGATATGAATTTTACTTATGCCATATTTCTGTTGAAAAAAATTATTTTATCGTGAAATTTTGGTCACACCCACTTGAAAGCATCACAAATCCAGTGGCGTCGTTAAATTTTATTGAAAAAAACCGCTAGTATGTTTTTTGGATTTTTGAACTTTTCAATTTTCATTTCGAATTTATGGCATTCAACTAGAACTGTTGATGCTCTATCTACTAAAAAAAAACTTCTGAATCGGATAATAAATAACAGTTTTAGAGAGGTGGCCCGCTTTTAAATGGGTCACTCTGTCGATTGTTTTCCGCCCCACTGAAAGAATCGCCAAAGAATGCTGAAAGTGGACTATGTAGAAAAATAAAGATATTTTACCCCAAATTTTTTGTTAGGTCGGGTAGGCTCCTGGGTCTACCCTCGTATTATTGTATTCTTTTCCATAATCGTAATAATGAGCAGTTTCAAAAAAAAAATTCCTGATTATAACTCAAGACTGTTCGGAAAACAACGTTCCAACGTTAGTTCAAGTAATGTTTTTTTTTAATTATATTCGTCCCACTGAGTGTCATAGATAAAATATACTTGCACAATGTAGGAAAAAAAATATAGGACTGGTCTGGAGTACGTTTTAGCTTAATATCTTCGAATTTTTCTCCCACACCCACATCCTGCATATTATAAACGCAGAATCCGGGCGACGACTCACAGCGTAAAGTCGACAGAGATCAAGATTAAGGTGTGAGATGTCGCAGGTGGGTAAAGTATTGCTGAAAATCACAATTAGATATTATCGCTATCGCTACATTCGTATCCGCTTGTAGTAAATTCGCTCATTGACAAGAGAACCGAGCAATACAACTCTGCATTTAACTGCGAAAACTAGTCGCATGCATATTCAGCAGATACGTTGCGAGAATACGTGACGGGTAATAGGGATTTTTTTTTAATACCGAAGCTCGACGTTTTCTCACATTTGGAGGATGAGGAATTCTCGATTACCGTTCTTTGTGAGTACGTAATATGGAATATCCTCATTTCTTCCAAGTCAACTGTATAAGGAATGTTATGAGATCAGGAAGTTGGAAATTACAAGAGCATTTTGTAAATCAACAGTAGCTCTATCCATATCTAATGAGCCATAAACACTAACTGGCACGGTGAATTGATATTTATCACCATTCAAATATAAAAGAAACAATAGAAAAAGAATCAGAGCAGTGGTACCACAAGGTTGCTATTCGAGGCCTGTGCTGTATCTGATTTATACAAGCGATACTCCTAAACTATTGACACAGTTTCCACTTTTGCAGGTGGCAGTTATTTTAGCTGTAGGTGAATGTACTAACAATTGAAAGGAAAAATTGTGGTCTATCAGACAAATTATTGAATTACATTTTAAAAAAAACACGCTCAAGCGGGATTCGAACCGACGACCTCTAAATCTTCAGTCGGATGCTCTACCAACTGAGCTATAGCCTTTGGTTCGGATTGCTAAGTTACCTCGCATCTGATCTTCCACCAAGACCTTCACTTGAGAAAAGTCATATTTATAGGGCTGAGAAGGAGTATGAGAGCAGCGAAGTAATGAAGGAAAAGAGAGAGAGAGAGAAAGATTGAGAGAGAGAAAGAGAAAGAAGGTTGGGAAAGTGCACATTTGTAACATTTCATCAGATTCTCGATGTGAATGTTTCGTAGGCCACTCAAAATATACCGTCAATTCGCATTAATTACAAACATTTCTTTAGCACTGCCGTATGTTGAGGCATCCAGTAAAGACTAAATATAAAAATTTGCACACTCATCCAGTGACCGGAAATTACGCAAATTCGCGTAAAACGTTAATTTGCAATATCTCCTTGGACAAAATTGCAAACATTGTGCAAATTGCAGGTTTATTCCCTAACTTCTTTTCTACATCCCTTGCAAAATTTGCACACGCAATTTTCAACCGTAAATACGAATTACAAAATTGCAACCATTGTGCAAATTTGTGGTAAAATCATGGTTCTACCACCCCTAAAATGCATTACATTTGCAAACTTGTCATGTGCACGGAACATAAAAAAATTATGGATAACGCTGAAAACAGTCTCAGGGGCAAAGTTTTAGGGGTCACGAATGTCACAATGTTTTCGTGCTTTGCAAACTTTGGTGGCATAATTTTAAGTCGCCAATTGAGTTTGCACCTTTTTCAGTATCGTGGAAGATGGCGGAAATGAACATTATTGTTAGAAGCAATTTTCGCAAATGCAACAAAATTCCAAACTTCGTGCATTTTTTTCTTAAAAGTTCTGCTATGGCAGACAAGTCTACATATAAATTTGCAACCCTATGAAATGTCGGGAAAGACGGGCAATAGAATATTTCTCTAGGAAAAACTATGCATACATAATATTTTATCACCAGAAACCAGAACAATTTTTTATACCCGCGGCTATTGCAGGTTGCTCCAGAAATGTTTCCATGAATATAGAAATAAAGAAGGAAGATAATAGTAACACTAGGAAAGGACATCCAGGCTATGTGACTGTGTGCCATCAAAACATCCAGTGCCTTGGTAATAAAATTCTTTCCATAGCCTTGTGTGTGATATATTATTTATTTCTGAACATTGGCAGAACAACTTACAGTTGGATGCGACAAAGTTGAAACATTTTAGTTTATCTACCTATGTCTGTAGGAGTTTGACGAAAAATGGGGGTGTTAGTCTACTCGACAAGTTGAAAATGGTCTAAAATAGAGATACTGCTCTTAAAATTATGTGTGATAGCTCATTGGATCCGGAATAACGCCTAGAAAAATGTGCCAAAAGCGTGTATTAGCACATAAAAAATTGCAAAAGTTATAAACAATTGAAGATGAAAAAAAAAATGGCATTTCGTTTTTTGCCAATATTTCATAAACTATTGATATTTAAGAAATTTCAAAAAAATATTCTGAAAGGGGAGAAAATTTCCAATAAAAACCTCCTATTTCCCGGAAATCTTTCACCATTATTTATAATTTTGATTTAACGCTGAAAATGGGTCTCTGAGCGACATTTTTAGGTTGCGCGCGCGGCGTCAAAACCGAGTACGACACATTAATTAATGTATTTAAGGTATTAAATATATTTTTTTTAATTTGAAAAAATTATGGTGTATTCGGAACCCTATAAATAATTTATTTCCGTTGGAAATTTTACTTAAAGTTAATTTTTCAACAAGTTAAACGATTGTTAACTAACAAAATTTTCTCGAACTTCTGTCTTAACTGTAAATGAAAAAAAATGTTTAAATAATTGTCGTAAAATTTTTTCGCTTCGTAGAGCCTTTCTTATATACATTCTTAACAAGATCACGTCATAAAAGTTGAAAAAATATTCATACTTTGTTTATAATAATTTTTGTACTTGAACAAAAACAAAAAAATCAAAGTAATGTTGTTAAAAAAAATTTTTTTTCCTAATTATCATATTGTCGTTTTTTTATTTATACAAAATATAAATTGATTAGCAAAAATGAATTCCCGTCATTTGTTGATACATTTTTTATAAACAAATTGATTATTTCAATATTATTGAAAATGTTTTTTTCACAACTTATTTATTAAAATATTATGATTTTTGAAAAAAAAATGGTTCCTCAATAACAATTTTTAATTGTTTATAATAGTTTTTTTTTATTTGTATTGTTTAAATAATTAGTTAGGAAATTATTTTTTTTCTAAAAATCATAATTGACAGTCCTCTATAAAGTAACAGAAAATTATTTTTTTTTATCAACAATTCCATTGTTTATTAACTTACCAATTTGTTATGAACAATTTTTAACTTGTTAGATTTTTTTTAAAATTTAAGGTTTTTTTTTAAATTTATAAAAAAATCAATTTAAAAAATTTTTATAACAAATTGGTAAGTTAATAAACAATGAAATTGTTGATAAAAAAAATGTTTTCGTTACTTTATAGAGGACTGTCAATTATGATTTTCAGGAAAAAAATAATTTCTTAACTAATTATTTAAATAATAGAAATATGAAAAAAAAACGATTATAAACAATTCAAAATTGTTATTGAGGAATTTTTTTTTCAAAAAAATTATAATATTTGTAATATAATGAAGTTGTGAATTTTTTTTAATATTGAAATAATCAATTTGTTTATAAAAAATTTATCAACAGATGGCAATATTTTATTTTTTTACAAATCAATTTATATCTTGTATCAATAAAAAAAGGAAAATATGATGATTAGGAGAAAAAACATTTTTTTAACAACATAACTTGGATTTTTTTGTTTTTGTTCCAGTACAAAAATTATTATAAACAAAGTATGAATATTTTTTCAACTTTCATGGCGTGATCTTGTTAGTATGTATATAAGAAAGTTCGAGAAAATTTTGTTAGTTAACAATCGTTTAACTTGTTGAAAAATCAACTTTAAGTAAAATTCCCAACGGGAATAAATTATTTATAGCGTTCCGAATACATCATAATTTTTTCAAATTTAAAAAAACAGACCTCCATCAGGAAATTTCATTTCGTTTTTGAATCACTTCAACGGACTACTAACCCTAGTAAGTAGGAATTATGATACCGTTATAATAGGTGGGGATTTCAACATAAACTTTACTAGTAATAGTAGGGATTTGAACAATTTTTTTCGTGATCAGTTAGCATGCTTCAACTTGAAGTATACTGTGAATGAACCAACGAGGGTTACTGCAACTTCAAGTACATGTATAGATAATTTTATTATCCGCAAAAATTCTGAATATAAAGCGACGGTTATAGATCTCAGTTTGTCTGTCCATTACGCCCAAATCATTCAAGTTTCAACAAAGATAGGATGTCAAAAACAAACACGTTATCAGATTAGCTATGGAAGATCATTCTCAGAAAACAGTATTGTGCTAGAGTAAATGAGAACTTCAAAGATATAAGTAAGCAAACAACACAAATGTACAGGGAAAAACTGAAAGAAAACTACAAACATTATATAGAAGACAAAATAAACAACTCGACCAATAAATCGAAGACTATGTGGGAAATCGTGAACCAAATTCAAAAAAAGGGAAGCAAGTCCAATATTATTAAAATTTGTGAAGGTAACGTTGAAGTCCCCGAAATCTTCTTGGCCAATAATTTCAATAGTCACTTAGCCAAAGTTCCACAGCAAAAATAAATTGATCTGAATTTTATAGAAAGGAATATCAAAACATGTCGCAACTCTTTCTTCTTGCATCCAATTACTGAGAATGACGTTACTGATTATGTGAAAAAACTAGAAAATTCAAATGCAACTGGCCATGATGCATTTTCAAATAATATCTTGGAAAAATGTGCTTATCAACTCTGTAAACCAATAACATACATTGTGAACTTGTCTATGGAACAAGGAATTTTTCCAGTTAAATTGAAAACAGCATTTGTCTTACCAATCTTAAAAAAGGTGACTCAAATCTTTACGAAAACTACAGAGGTATTAGTCTCCTCTCGAGTATTTCAAAGATTGTTGAGCTGAATATTAAGAATCAATTGGTGTCTGTTTTTTCTGCCAATGAAATCCTTCGCCAAATCAACATGGGTTCACACAAAACAAAAGCACTAATACGAATTCAACGAGCACGTAATACATGCTCTGGATGGGAAACTACACATCTGTGGACTATTCATTGATTTCTCCAGAGCTTTTGACTGTGTTGACCATGGGCTTCTCTTGCTGAAATTGGAACGATATGGTGTGAGAGGAACAGCTTTGAGTTCGATAAAATCATACTTGATAGGCAGGACCCAGAGAGTATTGATTCAGAACTCCAAAAGCCAACTTGCAACTATCGAACAGGGCGTCCTTCAAGGCTCTATACTCGGACCCTTACTTTTTCTTGTATACGCTAACGATCTGATGAAATACTTCAATAATCTTTCAGAAACTCATATAATCGCTCACGCAGATGACACAAATTTTCTTGTCAAAGGGCAAAACGTGACAGCTCTCACAGAAATGACACAAACTGTCTACGATCAAGTTATAACATGGGCAAACAAAAATAACTTGACTCTCAACATATCCAAAACAGCGTTGATGAAATTCACCCTGCACACTATCCCATGAGAATGACGAGTTACAGGTTGAATCATGCTCTACAACTAAAATGCTGGGTCTTACTTTAGATCACAAACTTGCATGGACTGCTCACATTGAAACTCTATGCGAAAAATACGTAAAAATTGTTACGCATTGAGTTTTATGTCGACGCACTGTGGTGAAGAAGTGTTGCTAAATCTGTATTATGCGACCATACATTGATATTTACGGTATGGAATTTTGAGCTGGGGTACAGGGTCTTCTGCGGAAATAATTTTTATCTTACAAAAATATGCAGTCAGAATCATTGCACAGTTTGGGTGGAGACAATCGTGTAGAAATAAATTCAGAGAATTAAAAATACCTACTATTGCTAGCATCTACATCTACGAACTTTGTATACACGAATATAAGAATAGACTCACTGTGGCTGTTTTGAACTACTCTGTTACCAGCAGATATGATGTCATCCATTAGTCCACATTCTTCCATTTCTGTCTCATAATCTCTGTCGTTTGGTTCTCTTTTACAAAAATGTTGTGCACAATTGAAATGTTTTCCAAAAGTTGATAAAGAGAGTTTATAATGTCTGCAGTTAATTGCTACACTTTTCATCAATTAACCTGGTATTTATTCTGTGGTAATTTACAGCTGACTTAATTCTCACTCGATTTCTACAAAAACTTGATAATAGAAAAAAAATCAGCTACATGTAGTTTTCCAAAAATTGATACCTGTGAATCGTCAAAATTTTATATTAATTTTTATTCAGAAAACTAGGGTGTAACAAAAAATTAAGAAACTAAAGATTGATAGGGGTTTCCTTTTGAATATCTCTACCAGAAAATTAAATAAACTCGATTATATAAGGAAAGAGCTAAAATAGTGTACCGCGAAAACAGCCTTAGATGCTATAAATTAGAAAATTCGTGGGAACCAGTGACATTTTACAGGTTATACAAAAATTATTCTTTTTTCGAGAAAAAAGGACAACCATATTTCGAAATGCCAAAAATTACGTAGAAAAAAATAATGTATGGAATATAAGGAAGATTAGATTAAAGTAAAAGGAAGTACTAAGGAGTAAGAAAAAGTGGAAAGAAGTATCCACATCTCCCGTTTTGAACACTAATCTCACCTCTAAATTTAAATTATTAATATTGGTAGTGGAGTAATGGGAGTTCCGTAGAATAGGGATTGTCTTGCTTTTTTGGGATTTTTTTAATTTGCGATAACTGCGTTATCGAAATATTTGCGAAAAACGAAATCATTTTTTCACTGAATTGTCAATAACTTTTGTAATTTCTTTTAGCACCACTTTCAAAAAGTTTCTGGATGCCATAGAAGGCGAACTGGAATTCGTAACATGTGTGCTTGTAGACTATAGATGAACCACTACTCCTGGTAGAAATTTAGAAGAGATCTGTTTCATAATTATATCGATAGCTTGTGGTTTTTTGTGTGGTACAGAATCTCTACAAAAGAAAGTCTCGTCGCAAAACATTATCTATCCATCAACATCTCGATTAAAACGCATCATAATTGCAATGGCCCATTTCGCCGACGTCGTCGTCGTTGGTGTTTCAATCTGGATAAGTAATTATGCCGTTAGAATGTTAATTAAAAATCCCGATCGCGTATCAAGCTAGAACAGAGGCAGCCGTCTTTCTCGATGGGCGACCGCGAATATTTTCAAACGCGCTCTTTCGTAGCCTAGATCATGGGCGACCTTTTCTAGGACACTATTTGGACGCGTAATGCATGCAAACGATCATCGGTGCATTTGCGTTTTCGGTTTAGGAAAGTACGAGGTTCTTAGAATCGGGCGGGGATTGGTGTCCATTGACGAGACGACGTATTTTTTCAAGAGAACAGTTTTTGATGTATTGATCATGAATTGAATAGAGTATTATCAAAACAATAAATCATAAACTATTTCCATACTGTTTTCTCAGCATTTCCAAAAATAATTAAACAAAATATTTAACGCTCAAAGAAATGAATGTTGTTCTCCAAGGAAGGTAAGTTCTAATTACTACCCCAACCCACACTTACACGTAAGGTGAGGATGTGTTTCATATTCAAGCATTTGCATAGTTACCTCGTATGTAGAGGATTTTATCAATTATTTATCAGATGCAATCCAACATCCACTAAGGCATCAGCCAGAAAAGTAGTTGTTTTCTGATGGATTCTCTAACCTACAACTGGTTAGCTTAGAGTGAGCTTTGAGCCTATACATATATGTATGTATGATATATATATATATATATATATATATATGTATATATATATATATATATGTATATATATATATATATATATATATATATATATATATATATATATATATATATATATATATATATATATATATATATATATATATATATATATATATATATATATATATATATATATATATATATATATATATATATATCCAAATTCCAAGTACAAGAATGAAAATTATAAAAAATATTAAAATAAAGATAGAGAGGAAATCTCAAGGGAAAGTTCACTGGTGCCTCTACCACATAACTCTTGTAGTACAGTTTTATATTATTTTGCTTACCTAACCAACCTAAGCGTATATAATCTAAACCTAAACTTTTTTGGGTCACGTATTATTTCTTTATTTAACAATCAACTGTTTAATCACGCACAAAAAAGAGAGAAAAGAAAAAGTGGAATCTCAAAAAGTCTTGTAAAATCAAGCCTAGACTTTCTGAATTATCAGTGATCTGTCATTCTTTCCGGTTTGAAATTTGTAATCTATTTTTGCAGCACTTGCCGACATCCGATTGAGCTGACATTTGGCAGGTGTTCATAATTACGGTAAAATTGCATTATGAAATTTTTAAAAAAAAAAGGGGCTTAAGATGGCGGACGAGTTTTGTGATTATGGTACGATACGATTCAAAATTGATATGTGGGGGATTTCTGGGACGGAGATTGTGAATTTTTTTATCAAAATTGAAAAATTCAAGATGGCGGCTCCAAAATAACGGACAAGTTTTGTGATTATGGTCCGATTTGATTCAAAATTGGTATGTAGGGGTTTTCAGGTTCGGACATTATGAATTTTCTTTCAAAATTCATGAAATCAAAATGGCGGCTCCAAGATGGCCGATGATCTGTGTGTTTATGGTCCGATTCGATTCAAAATTGGTACGTGGGGGTTTTCGGGGTCGGAGATTATGAATTTAGTCGAAGATGCTTGTCTTTAAAAATATGTTCTATTAATTATCTTATTAATAATTATCTGGAGGTAACTTTTTGCGAATGATTGATTAAACATATCACCGAATTCCAAGGCCACTTATTTTTTGCATATAGCATTAGAGTATTCTGACTAGCAACGTTTGCAATGTTGTCCAGATCATCATTCAGATTATCCAAAGGGAACTCCTAGTAAAGTTGAATATCATCAGCGTACTTGGGTAGTTTACAATGCCTAATGAAGTATCCGAACTGGTTTGTGTAGATTGAGAAGAGAAGCGGCCCTAAGACTGAACCCTGAGGTACACAACATGCCACATTTCTAGCCACAGATATTTTATCTACCAGTATCATTTGCAAGCGATCTGTGAATATATATATATATATATATATATATATATATATATATATATATATATATATATATATATATATATATATATATATGGTTGGTAGAGAGAGGATTGTATTTGGCAGGTTTAGTACTATGATAGACAGTGTGTACATAAAACAAGGAATACATTCATTATCTAGAGAAGGGAAGGTAAAGCTTTTCGGTAAAATCGTCGGACACGTCAGCCTTTGTTTTAAGATGCTCACATTTTGTTTTAGACGCATTGGTGACGTCATTACTGTACAGATATGGCGTCATCGATATTTTTTTCAAATGGCAAGAAGAAGTTTAATACGAAATACCCAGATAGGTCCATAACTCTATCAGCAGTAAGCAAAGTTGAGAGGAAGTTTCGAGAAACTGGTATTGTTGAGGATCGCTCTAAAGTTGGGCATCCTATAATCAATGTGGAGGCCAAATTGAACGTTTCCTTTGCTATGGAAGAAAATGCATACAACAGCCTTAGAAGATATCCCAGTTACAACTGCACACGAAATTTTGAAATTGGAAAAGTGGCATTCCTATTAGATAACTCTGGTCCAATAATTTCCGAAGACGATCCAAACCGACGGATGCAGTTCTGCCAATGTGCAATGCTCACATTTTGCTAGTAAAACATATTGCTTTCTCGTATGAAACAGTGAATCGACAGAATTGCAAGTACTGGGCTAAGGAGAATCCAATATGGATGAGATAAAACCACACAGTATCCTCAGAATATAAGTGTCTGGGCAGCGATTGTAATAAATTGAATTATTGGACCCTACTATTTTGAAAAAAACGTAAATACCCAATCTGGTAATCTTATTTCCTTCTGCAAATAAACCTGCTACAACAAATAAAACTTATGGTGCCAGCAGGATGGTGTATCGCCGCATTACGCAGCTGATGTTAGAAGGTATCTTGAGCAAGTCTTTCTCAACAGATGGATAGGTAGGCGTGGTTCTATTGAATGGCCCCCAAGATCTCCTGACCTTACACCAATTTTTTTTTCTGTGGGGCGATCTAAAAAATGTTGTATATAAAACTAGACCAGACAATATCGAGGAATTAAAAACTAGGATTACAAATGACTGAAAAGTATTTCTCAAGAAACTATCAGTAAGGTCCAACGAGAATTCATTGACTGTCTGCTGGGCTCAGTAAGGACTTCGGTTTAAACACTCAATTAATTAGTTTGTTCAATTAACTAATTGAAATAAATTAATTTTAAATCATTATAACGTTAATTTTCTCGAAAATTTCCTGAGTAACATGACAAAACTTTTGATGTGCTGTATGCAGAAAAATTGCTTTTCAAATGCTTTCAAAAATATAGTTAACATTTGAAAAAAATCGATGGCGTATATCTGGAATAGTAATGACGTCACTAATGCTACTAGAACGTCAAAAGGTACGCATCTTACAACAAAGCTTGATGTGTCAAAGGATTTTTCCGAAAAGTTTTTCCTTTTCTAGATAATGAATTTATTCCCTGCTTTATGTACGCACTATACAGGGTGTTATGTAATAAGTATCCGATATTTTACAGGAAGATTCCTCAGTTATTTAAAAGGTGAAAAGTTCATACAAGCATGGGTCCGCAAGGCCTTCATTTTTGATATATAGAGTGTTGAAAATTTATTTTTATTTTGGATTTTCCTGTTCATAATTTCAACAAATAAATGTATCTTCTTTTATAAGAAGAATATTACATTCATATACCTAATAAAGAGTACTTGCATACCGCGATATGCATTTGCGATATCAAAGAAATGATCTCATTAATTCGCCGGTGGCCTTAGATGGTGGTTTCTACAGCGCTTGTCATTTTCTCGGAGCGGCAACCATGAATAAATGGTGTCCGTATGTAATTATCGAGAGACTCCATCTCGTGTTTGCGTTATTATTATCAACATAGTGAAAGTTTGAATGGTTTGTGTATGTTTGTCCACTCAAGCGAAAAATTGAAAAATTACGCGAAGATTTGTTAATTTCGATGGAAAAAGTTGTTGCAGAATGTATTGAATGAATTATAATAGCCTCGTGAGCTGGGTTTAATAACTTTGGTCGAGTATTTTCAACTTTTTAATCTATTACTTTCACGTCACCGTATATTAGCACAGAAAAATTGTATTTTCGTCATGAAGTTGATTCGTTCTCCACCCAATGATTTTAATTGACTTGCTTATACCCACGCCGATTCATAATAATAATAATGCATCGAACAACTGATGTCTTCCTGGAGGTATATCGATCTTCAGGAGAATTGTTTTCCAGCCCTTTTTTCTGCCGCATCTTGCTCCTGCCCCTGTCCGTTGCAACCAAAAGAATACGGGGTGATTATAACTAACACCATGCCCCCCTAAAGGTTGAGTGCACATGGATAGTAAATCTCATTCACATTATAGACCAGGGTCGATAATTTTTGAAACCAAAAAAAATTATAGTAGAATGAAACTCATTGGAAAAGGAAGAGAATATAACAAAAATGAAAGGAAAAATAATTTACGGGCGATCTGTGGTCGGGAAGTGGAAAGGGGTGGGTTTTTAAGGGTAAAAATTTATCTCGATTTCCGGCAAAACTACATGTCCTATGGAAAAAACCTAAATGGCAAAGTTGTAGGTAATAAAAAGATCTATAACTTTGGTATCCTCACTTTTTTCACATAATCTTAAAATGTATGTGAAAAATTCAAATAACCAAGTTTTTGGTTTTTTATTTTTACCTTCTACAAAAAAAAATTTTTTCACGAAATTAGGTGAAAACTTACTTTTTCATGTCCCAAAAACACTGTAATTTTTTTCATTTAGAATATTTATTTTTCCACTTTATTTTGACTTAATATCGAAAAAGCACCCTAATTTTCAATCAGAAATTCTTCCGTCAAAATATAAGGTTTTTTAAAAAAGTCGGTGGGTTTTTTGTTCGTTGAAATCTCTACTTTCTGATAGTGTAAAAAAAATATACATTACTATGGTAAATTTTCTCAGAAAATGCAAAGAAATAACAGGTAGTAAGGCCCAGACCCTCCTAGCCTCTTCCCCACTTCTCTATGAAATACCTTTTGATGGGCTTAAATTTTCCGTAGGTCACCCAGGTATATAAGTTATCTTAAAATAGCAATAAATAGGCATATACGCATATGATTTAAAGAATATTCTACAACTTTAAAATTCTCAAAATATTGTAGATGTCTTATTAAATTCGGATTCGAGTTTAAACCCAAATTTTTTCAAAAAGCTATATTTTGACGGGAGAATTTTTGATTGAAAATTATGGTGCTTTTTCGATATTAAGTCAAAATAAGGTGAAAAATAAATATTTTAAATAAAAAAAATCACAGTGTGTTTGGAACATAAAAAAAGAGGTTTTCACCAAATTTCGTGGAAAAAAAATTGTTGTAGAAGATAAAAATAAAAAACCAAAAACTTGGTTATTTGAATTTTTCACATAAATTTTGGTGTTATGTGAAAAAAGTGTGGATACAAAAGTTGTAGATCTTTTTATTACCTACATTTTTACCATTCGAGTTTTTTCCATAGGACTTGTAGTTTTGCCAGAAATCGAGATAAACCGGTTTTTACCCTTAAAAACTCACCCCCTTCCACTTCCCGACCTCAGATCGCCCGTAAATTATTTTTCCCTTCATTTTTGTTATATTCCCTTCCTTTTCCAATGGGTTTCATCCTACTATTATTTTTTTTAACTTTTTACCATTTTCAAAGGCTTCAGCACTGGTCTATTATAGAAGCTTTCTTTTTGGAGCTTCGTGCACCGGAGCAGTACCATATTTGTTGCACCTGAGCTACTCCCAAATAAAACGCATTTTAAGAAGTGTATTACGTTAAACATATTGCACATGCGCACGAGGTTTCATTTTGTTTAGGATTTTGCATTTATTTCGGAGATTTTTATAAATCTTAATAATTAATAAATATTCATATGTATATTTGTTGATTGGTGAAAAAAAATCTATTAAATTCCAGACAATATACTAGAGTCTGAATTTTGGTCACACCTGATAGAGCCCGATCATAATCCTCTTTGCTATCGAAAATATCATACATATTTTTCTCGTAATCATTTATTTGTAACTCTTCATTTTCAGTCACACCATGCATTTTATTCTGTAAGTGATTTTTACCAGAGATTATAACATAAGTTGTTGCAATTTGTGTATCCTAGTCAAACATAAACATTATACATAACCAAAAAGGGCTTGTTGCACCAAGTTCTTGGTAGGTGCAAGAGGGGGCAGGGGAAGGTTTTTTGTATTGCTCCGGGGCTTCAAGCACGACCTAAAAAGAACGGGTCGGTGTATGTGTTTCGTGCCCCGGTGCAGCTCCGGTGCTACATACATGGCCAAAAAGAAAGCTGTTTATGTGTGAACGAGATTTACTTTCCACTTGCCATCCTCCCCCGCTCCTCCTTCTCGCAAATTGGCAAGTGGTTACCTCCTGTGGTATGAAGTCAGCCTTTGGGTGCTTTAAACCCCTTGTTATCGTGATTTTTGTGTTTTTTCCTGACTTGTGCTGTGTGTGCATGGTGGTGTGTACCTGACGGGTGCGTAAGTGTAAGTTGTGATGTTTTTGGGTGTGATGATCTTATAGACCGGGAGATGGTGACACAAAATATAAGGTCATTTGTACCAGTATGGCGGTTCTTCAGGGGTCTAATTGCGGAATGACAAAAAAGAAAATGATGGTCATAGCGCTGGTACCGGCGGCCCAATCGCGTGGGCGTTAATCGAACGTGTCGGATAAATAACGAATGTCGAACGTTTTGTTCCACAAAAATGCTTGTATTTTCCGATAGTCATGAAAAAAGAAGTAGGCGGTAGCGTAATGCCATACTTCTCCGGTGTGACTTACAGCCCGCCATACCGACGCGAATACAAATTTAAAAAAAACAATTAACCATTTGTACCATGCTAATTTTTGCGCAGCTAATAATCGTCGAGTAGCCATTCACGGAAATCACCTTGCCATACTTTTCCGACGGTTCCCAATGGCCGCCATACCACCGCAAGGGAGTAAACTTTTTTTTTGCTAAACGATTGTACCAGCCTAAAACATTTTTTAACAGTTCTCTGTATGATCATAAATAGAAGTCTGATCATGCCATACCTGTGGGAGGTGGCGAATATGTACAATATTTTTTCAAAATTCTAAGATTTTATTCGTAATTCGAACGATTTGTACCAGTATGGCACTAATTTTTCCTATAAGTTTGAGGTTTAACGAATATAAATACAAAATTTCAAACACCTAAGTGGCGGCAATCTTGTCTTATAGCCAGATGTTATGTGGTATAATATTGTTACCGGCTACCGGCGCTCGAAATATTTCTCGAATTGTAGAGGTCTTGGCTCATCGTGTTCGTAAGACTAATGTATGGGAACGCAGGTATACGGCAGCTGCTTGTCCTCCTCATTCTTTTTATTTTTGATCAACCAAAAGGCAAGCACTCCATTAAATTCACCCATTCAGCTAACGAAGCCTTGAAAATGGTCCATCTCGTTATTTCCAGACAGTGAACGACAATTTTCTCGAATAACACGATCAATTTCCATTACTTACGAAACAAATAATTTATAATTTTTCATTTAAAAAAAAAAAATTGAAAAAAAATATATAAAAAAGGCTTCAGGCTTTTCGTGATTTCGTTAAAAGATTTTTAGTCGTCAATTCGATCCGACGATTTGCGATTGTGTATTGCGCTTGTGTGAATAAATTAAATAATTTATAGATACTGATGCAGTAAGCAGTGACGAGGACGAAGAAAACGAAGTCGAATATGCCGGGGATTCCGGTTCAGAAGACGTTTAAAGTCCCTTAAGTTTTGTAAATCTTTCGGAATAAACTGCATTAATATTGATATTGCATGTAATTTTTTTCACATGTAGGTACCCGTAACGATATTACAGGGGGGCTATTTCTATAAATGGTTTCAAGATTGTATTGGTTGTCGACATATCAGAGCGAGTGTGGCAGCTCCAGCCCCCTGGTCACGGTATAGGCTTATTTTTCGACACCAAAAAAATAAATTCAGAAAATTATTTTTTCGAGTCCACCACTTTGGCACTTCGCCATAAGTACAGTGTAATTTTCCCAAAGCATAGTTTTTTTTTCAAGTTTGGAAAATTTGAAATGCCATACTGTTACAATTCATTCCAATTTTTTTTTCATATTTGCTCGAGTGTAACAGACTTCCGCCCCATAGTTACAGTATGGGATAATTTTTTTCAGGTTGAATTTTATCCAAACGAACCGAATACGATGATGCCATACTGTAACAAATGATTTTATGTCTTGTACCTTGAAAACGTGTCGAAAAAACAAGTTTTTCAAGTATGGCGCCACTTTTTCCCTCTACTAGAAGTATGGCAAATATAATAATGGTCAAATTGTATCATATAATTTCCAAAAATCCAAATGCCATACTGGTACAATCGTCAATTTTTTTTTCAACATCTTGGTTAAGTCCTACAGTCGTCCGCCCCATGGTTACAATCTGGATCATTTTTTTAGGCAGAATTACATCCAAAATGTAAAAAATGATTTTACGTATTTTACAGTCGTAGTTTCAAAACGTGTCGACTAAATAAGTTTTTCAAGTATGGCAGCACTTTTTCCCCCTACTAGACGTATGGGAAATATAATAACGGTCACATTTTATCAAATACTTTCCAAAAATCCAAATGCAATACTGGTACAAATCGTTTTGCAAAAAAAAAACATACTATTTTGCGGCGGTATGGCGGCCATTCGGAACCGTCAGAAAAGTATGGCATGGTGTATTTCGTGAATGGCTACTCGACGATGATTAGCTGTGCAAAAATTAGCCTGAAACAAATGGTTGAATTGTTTTTTTTTTGAATTAATGTATTCGCGTCGGTATGGCGGGCTGTAAGTCACACCGGAGAAGAATGGCATTACGCTACCGCCTACTTCTTTTTTCATCGACTATCGGAAAATACAAGCATTTTTGTGGAACAAATCGTTCGACACTCGTTATTTATCCGACACGTTCGATTAACGCCCACGCGATTGGGCCGCCGGTTCCAGCGGTATGACCATCATTTTCTTTTTTGTCATTCCGTAATTGGACCCCTGAAGAACCGCCATACTGGTACAAACGACCTAATATTTTGTGTCACCATCTCCCGGTCTATTACGTGTTTTGTGTTGAGTTTTGGTTAAACCCTTATTACACTATGCCTTTTTCGTGCCTATTTGTCTGCCTGACTGCCCGTGGCTGAAATTTTAAACAAATACGCATGCGCGCGTGGCTATTTTATTGATTGTTTCAGGCGTGAAAATAAATAGGACTGGTTCTATTTTTTCCGCCTGAATCGAGGGGATTTCAAGGACGTTTGTGGAAAAGTCAGGTTTGCCAAAACAGGACTTGACATAACCAACAAATAGATGAAATTAATCACATAGTTTTCGTTTTGTTCAGTGTGACAGAAAAGAAGAAAAAATCGTGTGCCAGGTAAGGAAAAAGTTGAAACAGATAGTCCAGGTATACTAAATTACTTAATCATTTAAGGTAAATGTCAATTTTCCTTAGGTTTGCAGCTCTGAAATTAGCGCCTGAAACAATCATCAAAAAGGCACGGTGTAATAGTGCCAGTTATTTGGGGAAATTTAGCCAACAAATAGGCATGAAAATAAGCACAAAAATAGGCACGAAAAAGGCATAGTGTAATAAGGGTTTTACTCACCTGACGCGCCGGAGTGCTACTCTCGGTGGTGGACGGTCGTTCTGGTAGACTGGTCGCATGTACTTATCCCTTTCTCTAAACCTGGGATCGTCCAGGTTTAGGTTTGCGTGGATGTCTTGGATCGACGGGTTCCTGTGGGTGTCCGTCTTCTGGAACGTTGCGTTGGCGGATTCCGTAGTTTTGCTATGAATTGGATTCATTCGGTCCCGTAGTGAATCATTCGGGACGTATCTGGGAGCGTTTACCGCCATTCTTAGGCTCACGTTCAAGAATCGCTGGATCTTGGTCCTGTATGTTTCTGCCATGTGGCAGATGCATACAGGATGGTGATTAAAACTGTGAAACTACGTGGAATTTATAGCTCGGGTGAGGGGTATTTACATGAAGCCATCGGAGGTATGCAAGAGTAGGTATACAGGGTGTTTCATAATTGGATGCTGATCCTAAAGGGCGATAATCCTTGGATGATTTTAAGATAAATTCTTCATATGAAGTGCTTTATTTCTGAGATACATGATGTTGAAATTTAACAAAAAAATCAGTTCTTCCCCAATATCTCTGAAACCGCTTTGGCTTTTTTTTCAATTTTGGTACATGCAAAGTACGCATAAAAATATATTTTTTCCTTGATAAAGGATTTCTCAATTTTCATCAGTGGCGTCCCTGTTAACGTGCCCTGCCATATTTTTGATCAAAATAATGATACGCCACTGTCTTTTTTCCAAATGAATATCATTTTTGTAATTTTCCTCTATCTTCTCATAAAAATGGTATTCCGCCTTTTTCCGTCCGGCGAACGGTTTTTGAGTTAGTTAGAAAATAAAATGCATTTATTTACTTGTCCCTATGCGAAATCAGCTGTTGAAGAGTAGGAGGATTGATTGTCTTGTGGGCTAGAAAAATCGAGTATGCTAAGAACACATTTCGTTGTTTTCAACATAAACAATTTTGACACTTCTTTAGCTAGATACGTGAAATCATTTACGTTATAAAAACTTGTTTATTAAAAAAACATGGTCAATTTTACAAATACCGAATTAGCAGACATGCATTACTTGTAGGGGCATATAAAGCTCGAACGATTTCAAGCACCCACAGAAGGTTATGTGAAACAGGAAGTTTTGAGCCAAGTCATCACTTGAAAGGAGCACATCGGACTGCAAGAACTCCAGCAATTGAGGTAGCTGTTTTAAATTCAGTTGACGAAAATCCTGAAATAAGTACGAGGCAAGTTGCCAATAATTTGAATATCGCCCATATTCTAGTATGGAGGATTCTTCATGATTATTTATTATATCCCTATCACATTCAACGGGTTCAGGCTCTACTTCCTCGAGACTTTCCATTACGAGTGAATTTCTGCCAATGGTTTCTCCAAAAAGTTACCGAAAATCCTTCATTTGACAGGGAAATTTTAGTCACGGACGAAGCTAGTTTTACTAAAAACAGCATCAGAAGTTTTCATAATAATCATTTTTGAGCCGAGGAAAATCCGCATGTAATCGTGGAATCTCATCGCCAGGAGCAGTTCTCATTAAATGTCTGGGCTGGAATTATTGGAGATTACCTAATTGGACCTTTTTTCTTACAACGCAAATTAAATGGACATAATTATCGCCGATACTGTTGGGAAATGTTCCTATTTTAATGCGAAATCGCATGTGGTTTATGCACGATGGTGCACCTGCTCATTTTAGTGTTCTGGCACGCAAATATTTAAACCAAAACCTTCATAATAGAGGGATAGGTCGTGGGGGAACAGAGTCATGGCCAGCTAGATCTCCAGACTCAAACAGTCTGGATTATTTTCTTCGGGAACATCTCAAGACTTTGGTGTACAGTCAACCAATTCTGAGGAAGAATTGGGAAACCTCGGAATAGTTTCCTGTGAAGCAATTTTCCAAAGTGTACGCGAGTCAATGACAAGGAGGGCTGAAGCGTGCATACTTGCAGGAGGCAGATAATTGGAACAGTTAATATGATTTTGGTATTTTTTGTTCATAATAGTTATGTTTTTTAAAATAAAAAATGTATTTTTATTCGTACTCATTACAAAAACTAAATAATAGTTACCATGAAAATCTTGCCTAAATCCTTTGGTTACCACAATTGTGAAATTAAGACTAAGAGAAAAAATCGAATAGGGACAAGCAATTGAATGTATTTTATTTTCTAAATCGAAAACCGTTTGCCGTAATACGAAAAAAAGGCAGGAGACCATTTTTATGAGAAGATAAAGGACAATAAAAAAAATGATAATTATTTGGAAAGAAGACAGTGGCGTATCATTATTTTGATCAAAAATATGACAGGGCATGTTAACAGGGACGCCACTGATGAAAATTAAAAAATCCTTTATCATGGAAAAAATGTATTTTTATGCGTACTTTGCATGTACCAAAATTGAAGAAAAAGCCAAATCGGTTTCAGAGATATTGGGAAAGAACTGATTTTTTTTGTTAAATTTCAACATCCTGTATCTCGGAAATAAAGCGGTTGCGGACCTATGTTCATATGAAGAATTTTTCTTTATCGCCCTTTAGGATCAGCATTCAATTATGAAACACCCTTTATAATTCATCCAGTATGATACGAATACAGTGCACTGTATGTTATACGTATGCTATCCCTCGATTCTAGGGCAGAGTAAATCATAACAAACGATCGGACGCATTTACATTCGCCCACATATCTCTTTAAAATGCAAGCGGGCTCTTCTCTGCAGACGTCCTTTGAAACGCACCTACATTTACCCTTCACTCTGTTCGAACTGTACACGATACATGACTACGAATATACAATGTGTGATGTTTTTACAAATAACCTCTTTTTTCTCACCGAGGAGACGCTAGGTCTGTATGGGTTGTGGTCGTGAGTTTTGGAGAACCCGTTATGTCTGGCTAGTGACAAAATCACGTTAAAAGACAATTTTTTTAAAATTATTTCTCGGAAAATATTGAAGAATACAGAATATAAAAATTTTCCTGAACTTAAAAAATCTTCGATAAACAAGAAGTAATGTTTTCTGAATATTTATATAAAACAACTACTGCCCTGGCTAAAGCCAGGCTGAACATTGAACTACATCTGATATATGTTCCGAAAAGATCCTTACTCTTATAGTGAAAATTTGCTTTTTTATTCAGAATGTTATTTGATTTTCTATTTCAGTTTTGATTAAGAACTTAAATAGATGAATGAGACAGAAAAAAATGTTTTTCAAGAAGGAGTACCCACCAGAAATCATTTGTCACATTGATGCAAGACTTGCACCGCATTCACTAGGTCTCAAATAATTTTTTTCGAAGAAAATGTATTTCATTGAGATATGAATCAATTTCAGAGAATAAAAATCACGTGGTTCTAAAAATCAGAAAATTTGCTACAAAACTCTCAGTCACTGTATTAGATTTCCAATATCCGTTCCATTTAGCTGAATCAAATTGTAATTCTTATAAAACACGGTGTACCACAAGGGACGGTTTTGGGCCCATTATAGTTTTTTAACCGACGAAATCAAAAAGGAGGAGGTTCTCTAGTAGACGTGTATATTTTTTTTATGTATGATCACGCATAACTTTTCACAGAGCAGTTCGATTCCGATGATTTATTTTCATTGGATAGGGTGTACTTGAAGTTGGTCCCATTTGAATTTGAACAAAAAAATCCATCCCTAAGGGTAGCAAAATGGAGGATATTATCCGTTCACCCTCTGAAGTTCGACCCATTAACCGATTCTATCAGGCATAACTTTCTACTGGGTTTTCCAATTTGGATGATTTTTTTTATTATATAGGGTATACCTCATAGTTGATATTATTTTAATTTGGAATGAAACGATCCACCCCTATGGATAGAAAAATAGGGGATGATTTTACTGAGACGTCCTATTCCGATAATTCTTTTTTCGGTGGATAGGGTGTACTTCGAAGTTGATCCCATTTGAATTTAAAAGATGAAATCCAACCCTAAGGGTAGCAAAATGAAGGATATTGATCACTCACCCTCTGAATTCTGGTCCGTTAACCGATTCTTTCAGCTATAGCTTTGTACTGGGATCTTCGATTTGGATGATTCTTCTTTTATCAGATAGGGTATACCTCATAGTTGATTTCGAATGGAATTATCCACCCTTACTGGTAGAAAAATAGGGGATAATTGATTTTTCACTCGTGAACATTGGCACACATATGTAGTTGACATTGACATCCGTCACAATAATTACATTCTATAAAAGGATGGAATTATATACAAAGTGATGAAATCAACTAACCAGAACTTTCAAAAATAATGTATATTATATAACAATAAATAGTTGACGTAGATAATCATATTATTTAACAGTTAATACTTGAAGTAAGCTAGGTAAGTAAGTATTTTGGAAGTAATAAAAAATTAAGTAGGTAGTACTTAGATTTCAACCAAAAAAAATTGAAAAATAAAAGCTTTTTAACAAAAAATTAAACCGACGAAAAAATCAACTGAAAAGCAAAATATAAAATCAACCTTCTTAGTTTTGATGATAATTGAGCTCCTAAACTAATGTGAGTAACTAATTTTGAGCCGTCGCCAAACAAACTAGCAATTGAATTAGGTAAAGCGAGATGCACGGCTGCGTTTTGATTACGTCTTCAAAGTTTAGGAGCTCAATTATCATTAAGACTAAGAAGGTTCATTTTATTTTTTGCTTTTCAGTTGATTTTTTCGCCGATTTAATTATTTGTTAAAAAGTTTTGTTGTACATCAATGATATTGTGAATGTGACTCAATAATGTGAAATTATTTGGTTTGCGGACGACACAATGCTCTATATGATAGGTGAAAACATGCATCAAATGCAAATAGATATGAACAATGAACTTAACAATCTCTTTAAATGGATCTGTGATAATAAATTAAGTTTAAATGCAGGTAAATCTAAATTTTGTTCATTCGCCAAAGAGTCAAGAATAAGTTCTATGGATATTGAAAATATGCAGATTACTCTAAATGGGAAAAAATTCTTTAGGACTAAGAAATTGAATATTTTGTTACAATTTTAGATTTCAACTCAAAATTTCATGCCGATGCAGACTATGTTATGGGAATATTCTCGAAAAAAGTGATTTATAACCTCATTTATAGTTCTGTTCAACTTGATTGTTACAATATAATATAATCCAGTTAGAAAGAAGCCAAAACAGAGCTATGAGACTGATTTTGAAATGTTATCGTTATACACCTGTTAAATCCATGTTGAGTGTTCTAAATATGTTGTCTGGCAAACAAAGAATTATGTTATGTAAATTTGTTTATATTTAAACTGAAAAAAAAAATGTTACGTGAATATACAGGGTGTCCCTGGACTTCCTCTTCTCCTCTCGGGAATGTATAGATGGGGTCAAAATATTACCAGTAATTCATATAACTTTTGTTCCTAAAAGCCTTCGTTACCAAGTTACGGGCCCTCAATGTTACAAAATGAAAAATGTTTTTCTTTGATAACTTTCAAAGTGAATATTCAAAATCATCAAAATTTTGGTGATTGACTGAACAAATGAATTCCTTCGATGAGCTTTCATGCAGGAGTCAGTTGTTTTGCTACAAATTCAGGAACGGACTACCCCCGATGGTCCACACCCCAAAACTTTGAAATTACTGGGATTTGTCAATATGTTTTGACAAAACAAGGTTATCTGGACATTTTCCTGAATAAAAGTACTCGTGTGGAAAATCGATCGGAACAACGATTTTTGATAAAAATGCATTTTTGTTCGACGACATCCTACCTGAGATGTCTACCATTATTCGAAATGATTAATTTGTAATGAAAATAGAAATGATAGGTACAATGGAATGATAGGTTTATCAAAAAGATGTACGCAGCGGTAGATACTAAGGAACCGGCCATCTGTGTCTTCATCGATTTGGCAAAAGCCTTCGATACTGTGAGCCATCCAAATTTGATGAAGTCCCTCGAAAATATTGGATTTAGGGGGAAATCAAGTGATTTAATAAATAGCTATTTGAATAATCGGCAACAATGTGTACAAATAGATAACACCCAGAGTAACAATAAAATTATACGATATGGAGTTCCACAGGGCACTGTTTTAGGACCTATTCTTTTCATACTTTATATCAATGAAATGTCTAACCTACCCATTCCTGGAGATATAACTGGCTTTGCTGATGACACGGTTGTTTTATTAAAAGATCGAGACTGGATCACTCTGAAAGAGAAAATTCAAAATGCACTACCAGTTCTGTAGTAGTAAACTTCTGACAGTCAATGTTGGAAAAACAGTATACTTACCACTGACCAGTTATGAACCAAATTTACCCGATTTCGACCGAATTGAAGTTAGAATTGGAAACCAATCTATGCTTCTGATGGAAAACAGAAATGTTAAATATCTCGGCATCACAGTGGATAGTCATTTGAGGTGGGATGCTCACATCCGTAACATAATAAAAAAACTCCGTTTTTTTTGAGTAGATTTAAATATTTAAAAAGATTTTTTGATATACATCACCTTCGCATCATGTATTATACACTTGTCCAAACGCACATCAATTATGGAATTATTGCATGGGGTGGAGTAACTAACAATTATCTGAGAAATCTCGAAACAATACAGAAATGGCTCATAAAAATCATACTCGGTAAAAAACGTGACTATTCTAGTAATGATCTCTATCGGGAATCAGGGTTTCTTGATATACGTCAAACTTTTTTACTCACTCTCTTAGTATACCAAAGAAAATATATTTTATCAAGCAAACACGTACGTCATATATACAACACCCGATATAAGAAAGAAGCTTTGGATGTACCAAAGATGACCAAAACTATTGGACAGAGATGTTATGATTTCCTAGCTCCTAAACTATTTGATAAAATTCCATCTGAAATTAAGAATCTCAATTCATTATCCCTATTCAAGCAAGAAGCCAAGAAATGGGTTAATATGAAACCTAGAAATGAGATACACTGTTTAATAGACCTCAAAAACGCAACTTGAAATGTATCCATGTTCTAAAATCGTATCTACTTGTGTATCATTTAGTATTTAATATATGTATATATGATTGTGTTTCAATTAATTATTATTATTGTTGTTATTATTGAGTTATTATGGTAACTATAATTTTAAATTCTATTCAGCATATCAAATATATATATATATATATATATATATATATATATATATATATATATGTGACTGTGCTTCAATTAGTATTATCGGATTCTTAATTTTTTTTCTCATTAGTATTTTAATATGTTGCTTATGTGATTGTATTATTTACTATCGTGATCAATTTTTTATATATTTTATTTGTTTTACTACATGCTTTGTTTTACAATTTTGCAATAATTTTTATCCATGTCAATTTTATATATATACATATTTTCAAAAGATTTGACCTATTTACAGCTTAAGTTGTTTGTACCTCTATTGAGGTTTTTATCATGTAATTTATCATGTACTAAGCTACTCTACTATTCACCCTCGTAATATTCACAATCCCTATTGTAGTGCCCTGAGGATGACTTTATAAAAGTTGAAACGTCGGCAACAGATCCATAGTGGTTTCAGTTAATTGACCTTTTCCCAACCAAACTCCAAGCTATAATAACCAGTGAGGTCACAAAACACTATAAGTATATTTTAATTGTTTGTTCCATTGCTCTCCACTATTTTATCACTATTTTATTTTATCACTATTTTATCAATATTTTATAAATTTACTGTATATAACAAATAACTAATTATTTATTTTAAAATTCATTGCATAATAACCTTAGTGATCCACGCGCAGGTTAGCCTTTGTGGATCTTCTTTGTGTTTAGTTACTTGCATTCTTCATTAATGAATTGAAAGTGTATGTATCGATTCTTTGGTAAATGAATATTATTATTATTATTATGTTCATAACGAATTTTTATCATGCAAACACGTTTACCTTACAAAACTCATGGTGTAAATAATCAATCGCAAGCCTCAAGAGCAAAATCCGCTACAAAAACTGCTCGATATGACCCCCGTCTCTTTCAATACATTTTCTTAGTCGGCGCAAACACCCTCTCTGCACTTGAAAAAGCATGCCAGGGTCGTTTCGTATGGTTTCACAATGTAATATGATTCTATTCAACAAGGCATCTCTGGTGTGAATAGGTGTGAGGTAAACGAGGCTTTTTAGATGCCCCCCACAGAAAGAAATCCAATGGATTTAAATCTGGAGACCGCGGTGGCCATGAATATGGCCCACCTCTACCAATCCATCTATTGGGGAAAATCTGTTTCAGATGGTCCCGCACAATCAAACTAAAATGAGGAGGAGCTCCATCATGCATAAACCACATATCTCTTTGAGTTTGCAATGGAACATGTTCCAAAAGTCCATTCAAATCGTTCTGAATGAACTCCAAATAACGTTCTCCATTCAATCGGTCATGTAGAACGAATGGTCCTATAAGATGTTTCCTATGATACCAGCCCAAACATTCACGTTGAATTTCCGTTTATGTTTGGTTTGCAATATCCCATGGGGATTTTCTTCGGCCCATATGTGGAGATTATGAGAGTTGATTACTCCATCTCTACTGAAACCTGCTTCATCAGTGAATAAAACTCGAGTAACAAAAGTCATATCCTCTCTTTGCTTATCCAGGAACCAATTGGCATATTCCAGTCGTGCTGGAAAATCTTCAGGTGTCATGGCATGTACCTACTGGATGTGATATGGGTGGAGCAGTTGTTCCCTCATTATTCTATGAATAGTGGACTTGGATGTATGGAACTGTTCTGATAGGTTTCTGATGCTCATTGAAGGATCATCAGCGACAGCTTCCAAAATATTTTTCTCCAATACAACGGTATGCACAGCCCTAGGAGCGCCCTCACCACCTCGTTTTGGCAAAACTGAACCTATAATAATATCGAAATAAAACAACAGGCTCCAATTAATTATCCATTAGACATACCTGTCTCCCTCAAGCTGCGATCGACACGCTCGAACGTTTCTCATGCCGGTAACGTTCGATTGGGAAAATGCTCGGCATACAGACGACGGGCTTCTGCAGCATTACCAAATGCTCGTCCATACAATGCATGCATATCTGCATATTCGTTGAATGTAAACTGTTCGGCCATATCAGAACACTTCAAACTGTCCTATTAGAATATTGAGAATACAATGACAACGCACCACTCAACAGAACAAAACGCATTCCAGTTGTCATTTTTTATCCACACTAATTTTATTTTTTTCTACAAGGTGTGTTTCGAAGAAATGGAACATACATTTATTCACCGGATATTTTTCACCTATTCATGTGCAGCCGTTTTTGTGGTTTATTCGTTTGCTTTTTATCAGTTATGTCTTCCGATGTGCGTTTTTTCAGCTAAATTTATCTTCGGGTTGAAGATTTTTTCCCATGAAATTATACTTATCAGTGAAACTCCTCAACATTCAAGCTGTGAATACGAATTTGCAACATCCAAATGTTGAGTTTCATGAGATTCAGATAACACAACACGAAACGTGCTCATTCCACGCGTTCATACAAAATATGGACTGAATTCGATATTTCATAGTGGAGTTGGTTGTTAGTTCAAAAACACCACGAATCTACATAACTTGATATTTCATTTGGAAAAATATCTACATTGTGAATGAAACTTTCAACTAGGTACTGTACTTTTTGTTTACGACTTTATTTTAGCATATTTTGTTTATCCCTGTCATAAATGTTGTTGAATTAAGGTTAGCATTAGTATTTCTACTGTGAACATTTTTCATTTCAAATAATGGTGGACGATCGGGTTTGATGTCGTCGAGTAAAACTGTGTTTTTATTAAGAATCGTTGCTCCGATCGACTTTCCACACGAGTACTTTTATTCAGAAAATTGTCTACGCAACCTTATTTTGATGAAAACTATTGAAAAATTATCTGTCATTTCAAAGTTTTGGGGTGTGGACCATCGGGGGTAGTCCGTTCCTGACTTTGTAGCAAAACAACTGTTTCCTGCATGAAAGCTCATCGAAGGAATTAATTTGTTTAGTAAATCACCAACAATTTAGATGATTTTGAATATTCACTTTGAAAGTTATCGAAGAAAAACATTTTTCATTTTGTAACTTTGAGGGCCCGTAACTTGGTAACGGAGGCTTTTAGGAACAAAAGTTATATGAAGTACTGGTGATATTTTGACATCATCTACACATTCCCGAAAGGAAAAGAGGAAGTCCAGGGACACCCTGTATTTCCCCATTGCCATAATTGGTATCCATTTTAACTGGATTTTATACGAGTCTGTTCATAATATTCGTGTTTGACGTATTGTTATGGCTTAACTTACCACGAGCTCACCACCAAGTGATTCGATAAATTCACGACATCGTTGATAAGATTATTATTATCAATTTTAATAATTTGAACTGTAGCTGGTGTCACAGAAACAGTTATATGCTCTGTGAGGTATCTTTTGTGGTCTTGAATGCTCGCAAATGTCGACCCTACATCTCTCCTTTTGAAATATTGTTATGTACAAATGAAAATCAGTTTTTATGACGTCCAGTCATTACCTCAATCAGAAGACATTGTGCCAAGGACTCACTGGTGGTCATTGATGGATATCACATCAATATTTTTCATGTAAATATCCCTCGTCAATTGAGGCTATAATTAATGACCTATATTTTAATGACTGAAAGGCAGGCAGTAAAAACAAATGGAACCTTCAGTTTCTCAGGGGCAAGCAAGCTGCTGTGGAATCGACAGTCTCATCGTAAATCTCTGTAACCATATTAGTCTGAGATCCGATAAATTAGTTCAAGTCGAAAATAATTACTGACAGCACCAATTATGGTGTTGAATCATTGAAATGGAATTGATAATTTAGTAGTAATTCATGATATTATAGCCAGTTCGCAGAGATATAATTGTTATTGTTGTGAGATTGATATTTGGAATCACGGAAATGAAGATGGTTGTATGTACCAGTTTGGAATGTATCACTAAGAATAAAAAGAAGTCGAGACCTTGGCTTTATATTCTCCGGGCATGTCTACTCGTATACGGTATTTCGGAAAAGTTGAAAGAACAGTCCCTACCATCTTTCCAACCAAAACAAACCAAATCCTTGAAAAGAGCCTTTTTATTTTTTATCAACTCTTAGTTCAACAAGGTATTCCCAGGTTGATTTGTTGAAAATATGAACAGGATTGATTTGTTAAAAATATAAACAGGATGAAAAGGGAAACATTCTCAATTGAATATTGATAGAAAGATTTTTCTGTGAATTGAAAAATCCACGATTGAAATGAAGTTATTTTATGTGAATGTCTAACAGAAAACAACTACTTCCCCGGCTAAAGCCACGCTGGACATTGAACTACATCTGATAGATATTCTGAAAAGGCCCTAACTCAAAAGAAAGAATCTGAAATTGAAAATTTGCATTTTCATTCAGATAGTTATTTGATTTTCTATTCCAGTCTCAATTAAGAACTCATAAAGATGAATGAGGCAAAGAAGAATGTTTTCCAAAAGAGAGTAATCACCAGAAATCATTCATAACATTGACGCAGGAGAGACATCGCATTCACTAGGTCTTCAATACATTTTTTGTCGACGAAAATCTATTTCACGCTTCCACGATCATCAGGAAGATCGGAAGAAATGGGAAACACATTTTCAAGAAGCAATCTCACTTTGCAAAGATGGAAAAAGTTAGAATCATTTCTTTTGGAGAGACACTTTGAAATTAGTGTTTTCTGACATTAAAACCTGTCATGGGGTATGATAGATTGATTTGTTGAAAATATAAACAGGATGTTCATAAAATCAGATGTGGAATCATCTGCTACTGAAAGATAAACCTTATTTTCCATCGTCAAGATAACCTCTTGAGGGGTATTCATGTGGAAAAGGGAAACATTCTCAATTGAATATTGATAGAAAGATTTTCCTGTGAATTGAAAAATCCACGATTGAAATGAAGTTATTTTTTGTGAATGTCTAACAGAAAACAACTACTTCCCCGGCTAAAGCCACACTGGACATTGAACTACATCTGATAGATATTCAAAAGAAAAAATCTGAAATTGAAAATTTACATTTCCATTCAGATAGTTATTTGATTTTCTATTCCAGTCCAAATCAATAAACAGGATGTTCATAAAATCAGATGTGGAATCATCTGCGACTGAAAGATAAACCTTAGTCACTATCTTCCATCGTCAAGATAACCTCTTGTGGGGTATTCATGTTGAAAAGGGAACCTCAAAGGGAATTCTCAATTGGATATTGATAAGAATATTTTTCCGTGAATTGAAAAATCCAGGATAAAAATGAAGTTATTTTTTTGTGAATGTCTTACAGAAAACAACTACTTCCCCGGCTAAAGCCAAGCTGGACATTGAACTACATCTGATAGATATTCTGAAGAGACCCTAACTCAAAAAATAAAATCTGAAATTGAAAATTTGCATTTTCATTCAGATGTTATTTGCTTTTCTATTCCAGTTGAGAATGTTTCCCTTTTCAGTATTCCCAGGTATTGTAGGTATTGCTCATATCCATGAATCAATTCACCAAAAAGTCACTGTAAATTATATCGACATGACCAGACCTATTTTACAAGCTTTTATTTAGTTTCACCTATCCCGGTGTCTGTCTGTCGGTAATCAAATCTTGCAAGTTAAATTTGACCCACTTCTGGTTTTCTGATTAAGGTGAAAGAACCCCGTACGAAAACATATGGGAAATTGGCTCTCGGTCGAATTGGCTGAAATTTTATTATGTTATAGTAGGATGGGTCAAGTGTGAGTTCAAATGATTCGCCATATCTTTGAAATGAAAATTGTGCTCCAAAAAACCAGTGCATTCGTCATATATTTGGAGCACAAAAATTATTATCTAGGTGAGAATGCCAGTTCATAGCTATGAAATGATTGTATTGTCATCGGTTCTCAATACGTGTGCAAAATTTCAAAGATTCCATCACCTACATGCATACATAGAGGTGAAGCTAATAAGCGTGTTCAAAAAAACAGCACTAACAGAATAATGTGCAAATACAGAAAAATCACCTGTTTCCACTACGAAATTTGTGTTGTAGGTAAACTGTTTGTAGATAAAATCTGATGAAGCCTGCCCCCCCCCAGGCGAAACGTTTTTGTGTTCAAAATAATTAAATATGGAGAATCTATGAAGAAGCATCCATAATAATTCTCTTGACGAACCATACACCAAATAAAAAACCTTGCCTATATATATATATATATATATATATATATATATATATATATATATATATATATATATATATATATATATATATATATATATATATATATATATATATATATATTGTTATGTAATGATGATAATTTTGTAAATATAATATTGTAATATTTTTGCCCCACGTTTTGGGTGCCAAATTATTATGTTATGATGAATTGAAAAATATATTAATTGTTTTTGTATATTAAGATTGATAATAATTTTTGCTATTCTTTGTGAACCAAATTGATATGATATAGATAGATATTTCTGCCCCTGTATTGTATGCTGTAATAATAATTGCCAGCGAACGTCACTGTTCTCTCGTCACGCTACCAACAATTATTATTTTACTCACCACGGCTAAGCAACAGTTGGTACGCCCTTACCTCAGATAGCCGGTTCAAAGCAATAGAGCCACTGCCACTGTTGGCTAACTTCAGTTTATTGAATGGTCTTTGGTATGTTATTGATCATTGTGAGAAAACAAACAACAAAATATCATAAAGCAATTATCTCCTTTATTCAGGAAGACTTAAAATACCTGGCCTACGAGAAATAACTTATACTATATATATATATATATATATATATATATACTAGCGGACCCGACAGACGTTGTCCTGTCCAAATTCCTATGTTCCCTAAAATGTTTTTCCCGAAAACTCTCGTCCGCGTAGAATTTCTTTTTTTCTATGTTTTCCTTCATGTTGTTCCATCTAGATTATGCTTTTGACTCCTTTCGCTTTCTGTTGTCTCGTTATCTCGTTTTTCAGTTATCCCGTTATCCCATTTTCCTGTCACCCCATTTTTTCTTTATCCCGTTATCCCGTTTTCCCGTTATCCCCTCATCCTGTATGTATGTTAAGTTTCTGAGATATAAGCGGCCAAAGTTCGTAAAAACGTCGTATTTGGGGTAGGATTGACAAAGAAAAAAATGGTTTTTTTAGTCGAAATAAGACAAAGTAAGGATTGAAATCGGAACTCATAAATATGTTCAATAATACTCTTATTGATGATAGTACATTAGGGTGTATAGAGTATAGTCAAAAAAATCGTTCCGGATTTTTTTTCCAGCACTATTTCAAAACCAACAAGTTATATTTTGTTAAGATATCATAGTTTCAGTCTATTGTAGGCGAAAAAACGTCTTTTGTTTTTTGATGACTCTCTCTCTGTTTGAAATATATATTTTTTTTATTTTCGAGAATACCCCTATACTGAAAAAAATTAACACATCGTTTTTGATTACAAAAAAAGAAATTAATTGCTACTGCCCATTGAATAGAAGATAGAGTAACATTCTGATGAACTCAATTGTTCACTATTACCCTTCATTTAGATAAAAGGTGCGTTATATTTTTTTTAAGGTCATTTACAAGGTTTTTGATGAATATCTAGAAAACTGTTCCGTTAATTTGGACCATATTTTACTCACAATATTTTGAAAATGTTGACTATCATATACGATAGTTTTATCAACTTTGTATGTTGCGTTTCTAAGATATGCATTTTTGAAGTTTACGATATTACGATATGTTATGGAACCTTTCGACACATTCAATTCTGTTATAAAAATTTTCGAACTCAATTATTTGATACTATAAACAACACAAACCACACTCAACAACAATTTGGAACTCGACAGTATTGACTAAAAAAAAACGAATTATAAATAACGACTTCCAACATAAAAAGTCAATTAACATTATGGAAATTATGATATAACAAATTGAAATTGAAACTAATTAGTTATAAACAACATAATCGACAAATTACATAATGGAACTCTCAAAAAACAAACAATAACCAAAACCCAAATTCAAATAAAATTATTAATATTGTTATTGATTGGTCTATTTGCGCAATCTAAAACATTTCTAAATAGTTTATGGCTAGGGAACTTTATTGTTTCTATTTGAAATTGATATGCGTAATCCTGAACCTGGACTATTACGCTGTCCATAGCATCCAGATTTAGGGATGCTATAAAGTATCAACTGTGGATATCCTTTAGTATTATTCCTGATGCACCTGCAAATGAACGTATTCTAGGCTACTACTGTACTTGCAAAAGTGGAGCAAGAACAGTGGGATGCTGTTCCCATATTTGCTGCGTACTTTGGTGCCTAGGATATGCTCGTCATCAAGAAACAATAAAGTACCCTAGTCATGAACTATTAAACAATGTTTTAGATTGCGCAGATAGACCAATAAATAACAATATTATTTGAATTTCGGTTTTGTTAATTGTTTGATTTTTGAATTATGTAAATTGTTGTTTATGTTGTTTATAACTAATTAGTTTCAATTTCGATTTGGAGTTCACTACTACAATACACTATAAGATTTTCATTACTAAAGGGTTCACTGAAGCACGACGCGTGTTTCGCTATACAATAGCTTCATCAGGTTCATTTCGATTTGTTATATTATAATTTCCATAATATTAATTGACTTTTTATGTTAGAAGTCGTTATTTATAATTCGAATTTTTAGTCTATATTGTTCAATTCCAAATCAGTTTTCGGGCATGGCATTTCCTACTTTTTTAGATATAAGGTAAGTAATCGTCCAAACTTTTTTACCGATATAAAAAGTAAAATTGTCAAAAAAATTAACTTAGCAGGTTAGCGAATTGGGCCGACGATATGTAAAATAAGTTACGGGGGGGTTTGTTCTTGGGGTCATAGTTTTAAATATAGGTATAAATAAAATAAAGTGCCCAAACGTGTGATTAAAAGTAATTTCAGTATGGTTGAAGAAAAACTATTGTTTTCCTGCCAACGTGCCCCATTTCATTGAATCCATCTTCAGGGCTCTATAACAATGATTATTTTGTAGGTTAAATATGTTCAGAAATAGGAAAAAGGACAATTAGAAAACAATAAGTCAAAACAATTGAATTATTTCCAGTTAAATAAAATATTGAAAAAGAGGGGACTTGTTCTGAAATAAAATAACAACCCCATTCAACATTGTTCTATTCATACCCGAAATTGATTTTGTCGCTGTAACAGACATCATGGAGAAATACTTCTTCAATTGGCAGGTATAGTCCATCCAATATCAATTGCAGAAGCTGTTTCTATATGGAGCAAATAAAAACTCACTTCGCTAACACGAGCGTATATGCGAAGAAACGGAACGAAAAATAATCTGTACTACTTGTATACAGTCTCCGTCGGCACAAAGAGCCCGCTGGTCAACGTGGACTTGAGTGGCTGCTGCCTGTTCTACAACCGATTCGTCTGGGCCAATCAAGTCGGACATCAATGCTGGCAAGTGTGTCTGTACGATGGGAGGTCATAAATCACGCGTTATATTTGTGTTTTAATAGCTCTGAGAGATTAAAAACCAGTTGCGTCTGTGGTCTTGGTGTGTGCCGATCGAAATACGTTTTAGGATATAATAATAACCTACATGGAAGAAATTATTTTTCTTTCTTAATGTATTTGTATAAATAAAAGCTTGTCTTTAATTTTTTTTCATTTTTCATTATTTATGAAGTATTTTTTAAATCTTAAAATATCTAAATAAAATTAGTTATCTCCGCCACTGCTGCTCACAGGATTTTGCCGCAAGACTTTTTCATGCTTCTGCAATTGATATTGGGAAAACTATAGCTGAATCAAATCTAATATTAATCGTGCTGGAACCCTCCCGAAAACCGTGTACACGTCCGCATAAAACAAAAATGACATTCGATTGTTTCAATTTGTATATCGGCGTTCGTTCGTGTTTGATTTGCCAATGGAACAGCGGTTGACATTTTCGTTGTTGCACAAGATGGAGCAGAAAGATTCTTAGTAACATTTGATCCTTGTAAAATGTGCTGCACCTACGCGCGCTGAACAGTGGAATGGCGCTTAGGTTATTATGGGGATCAACGGCGAATGAATATAAGTTTCCAAACCTATTGATTAATGATTCAACTCATTAATTTGTATGTAACTATAAATTTTACCTTGAACCAGTGAATGTAATTAGGGCTCAACCTTTTTTTATTTATTTATTTCTTTATGATACAAAATACAGAATTTTTTGAATCGTGTTTATATCTGTTTCAATATTTTAATATACCGGGTGATTCTCTAAGGTGGTACCCCTTAACTTTTTTATTATTGAAGATAGAAAAATGAAATTTGGGGGTTGTGTATTATAGTTCAATTTACATGTTTTACATATTTACTTGCTTTGCCGTACTTCCGGTTTGACCGGATTTTTAAATGGGACATCCTATATATTTTTACTTATTTCGATCGAGAATGACATTTCAAATCCAACAACACCTCACTTGTCAACATTTTAACAAATTTTTATTCCAATTGTTATTTTTCGATCTAGAATGCCATGGATAGTGTAAATCGCTTCATTCTTGACCAAGTAACATGGGAAAAATACGACTCTGAGGCTTATGGCTTCATAGTCGTTTTAAGAATTATTAAGAAGTCACAAATATGATTTTTTCTAGATAACTTGATTTTTCCAAATGGAAAGAGGGTGATTCGTCGGATTTTTGTGAAAGATCATTTTCTAACGAATAATTTGATACCACACACTTTCATTTTATTTTCACAATTTTTCTGAATAATTACAAGAAGCGATCATATTTAACAAACAATTGAAGCTAAACAAATATGCTAATAAATATGCTGTCACTTATAAAAATTTATTTGTTGCGTAGTTTATAATTTGATATGGAAAATTATACTAGAAACGAAAAAATTGACATGTTGCTAATTTACGGAGAAGCAAAAAAGAATGCAACTGATGCAGCTCGAATTCATGCTCAGAGATTCCCTAATCGTCGCCATCCCACTCGGCTATATTTTCCAAAACTGGACAGGAAAATGCGAAATGAACCAGAAGAGAATGCCAATAACTTCATCGTCAGTAAGGAAAAAAAGTAGACGTGTTGGCCTATGTTGAAGTGAATTGTATGCCAAATTGTTTGAGTGTGATATAAGTTATTCGTCCGTCTGGAGAATTCTTCACAAATATAATTATCGATCATTCAAGTACCAACTACACCAACATCTTTACGATAACGACCACAACCGAAGATTAACTTATTGCAACTGGTTTTTGACTAAATACAGAGAAGATGTACGTTTCCCATTTAAAATTATTTATTCAGATGAAACTCGATTCACTATCTTGGGTCTGTTCAATCGGAATAATAAAAGGTACTGGTCTCGAAAAAATTGACATCTGATCCAAGAAGGAAATTTTCAAGAGCGATTTGGTTTCAATTGCTAGATGGGTATTATCGGAGGAAAATTTTGGGGCCAATAATTTTCTACGGACATCTTACTGCGGAAAGATATCTACAGTTCCTCAGAAATCAAATTAATGATTTCATTGAAGATTTGCCACTGGCTAACCAAGTTGATATCTATTTTCAACAAGATGGAGCGCCACCTCACAATTCTCAAGTCGTGAAAGAACATATGTGGCCTGCGAGGTACATTCTTGTCATATTTTTTCATAATGTATTTTTTTATCATATTCTAGATCACCAGATCTTACTCCGCTAGATTTTTTTCTCTGGGGAACAATTAAAAATCAGGAATATAACACAGCATCAGCTACTCGTGAACAACTGGAGTATAAAGTAAGGGTGGCATTCCAGAACATCACTGCGCAACAGCTAATCAATGTGGTGCGCGCAACAATTGAAAAAAATGAACTTTGCCGTGATCAAGGAGGAGGTCATTTTGAAAATTTAGAACCTCAATGGACAAATTTGCGACTTCAAAATAATTCTTAAAATGACTGTGAAGTCATAAGCCTAAAAGTCGTATTTTTCCCATGTTGCTTGATCAAGAATGAAGCGATAGATCGAAAAATAAAAATTGGAATAAAAATGACTGTATTTGTCAAATATTGACAAGTGAGATGTTGTTGGATTTATAATATCATTCTCGATCGAAATGAGTAAAAATATATAATATAAAATTTCCGGTCAAACCGGAAGTACGGCAAAGCAAGTAAATATGTCAAAAAATGTAAATTGAACTATAATACAAAAACCCCAAGTTTCGTTTTTCTATCCTCAATAATAAAAAAGTTATAGGGGTGAGCCATCTTGGAGAATCACCCGGTATGTTTCAGAGCTGTTTTAATTGTCGTCTGAAAATAGCAAAAGTATTGTAATATTACGCATTCTATTACAAATTCAAAAAAAGAACTGAAATCATTCCTACTCAAGGATTGCCAATTACTATAACTGATATATTCTCTCTTCTTCCATCCTTCCTATTTCATGGCCTTTGCTTCCTGGTTAGGCGCATTTGGCCAGCTCGACATCGGGGGGTTGCAATTATGTCTGACTATGTCATCTTGCAACCCTATTGTAATTGCCTCGAATTTTTTGGACTGAATCATTGATTAGGATCTATTGAAGAAAAAATGAGAAGAGAGATATAATGGGGCAAATCAGTGTACAGGGTGTCTCAGGACATTCTCTTTCCCTTTCGGGATTGTCTAATAGGGTCAAAATATCACTTAAATTTTTTTTCTAAAATCCTTTGTTACTAAGTTAAGTTACAGGCCCTCGAAGTTATAAAATGAAAAATGTTTTTCCTTGATACCTTTTCATCATCAACCATATAACGATTTACCTCGTTATGAAACACAGCTATTTACAAAAATTTGCCAACGGCTTACCTCTAATGTCGGCCATTATGGTAGCTGACCACGACGAAAAATGAGGAATCCACAATACAATGACCTGGCTTACAGGAATGCAGCACTTCTCTCCACCGTGGAATCCGGACTAGTAGTAGAAATAGGAATTGTGAAGACCAAATAACAGAACCTTTCGCCGTCACGTCACTTTGAATTCTCCTCTTTTCTTCGTTCTCTAGCAAATGGGAAACCTAGCTCATGTGATCCGCATCGAGAACCGCACATTGGAAGAAATTACTTCCATGAGAACAAACAATGATGATATTTCACGAAGATAGCCGAAGACTAATTCGTACCTCACATTCCTTTACTACGAACGAATTTACTTCACAAAATGAATGAAAACTGAACTAGACAATTTTAGAAAATACCAAATTCAAGAATGGGCGGACCACTAATGAAATTCCCAATGGAATGCTCCGTAAGTGGCAAGTCGATCTATCATGAGAACTCCCGCGGTACTAGTCCAACTGAATTTGGATAATTCGTAGATATAATCAGTCCGGTGGAATAATGGCAATCTCTAAAATAATATAAAAAAGAAAAAACTATAGTAAATAAATTTTACTTGCTACACGTGAACCACATATTTCCTTGGGTTTGCAATGGAACATGTTCCAAAAGTCCTTTCAAATAGTCTCTTCCAAATAACGTTTTCCATTCAATTGACCATTGTCCTATAAGATGGTTTCCTATGATACTAGCCCAAACATTCACGTTCTATTTCTGTTGGTGTTTAGTTTGCAACATACCATGTGGATTTTCTTCTGCCCATATGTGAGTTGATAACTCCATCTCTACGGAAACCTGCTTCATCGCTGACTATAACTTGTTTAATAAAAGTCACATCCTCTCTCTGTTTACCCATGAACCAGTTGACATATTCCAGGGAAAATATTGAGGTGTCATAGCGCTTGTATCTTCTGGATGTGATATGTGTGGAGCAGTTGTTCTGTTCGGCCATTTGATGAAACGTCAAAATATCCTATACAATACAGTGACAATCTATGACAACGGCCCACTCAACAAAACACAATTGCATTTCAGTTCGTAATTTTTCATCAAAACTCTTTAATTTATTTTTCATAGATATTTTTTTAACATCTGTGGAAGAAATAAAACATATTCACTGCATATTTGTCACCCATTCATGTTCAGCTGTTTTTGTAGTGTATTCCCTTGCGTTTTTCTGTAGTTTATTCGTTTGCTTTTTATTAGTATACATATTTTTTCGATTTGAGTTTTTTATTTAAAATGATACATGAGCGAATACAAGTCGGATATTATCGTTGAGTGGTAATACGTGTAATAATTTTTTTTCTTTTATATTTCTAAATAACGTGTGTTTAGATGATAATATCCTTCTTTGGACATAATTTCTTATGTTTTTTTTGTATGCCGAAGTTGGATTAATGGTTTACATTTATAACGAATGGTATTATCAGGAATAAAATACCTTTTATTGTGGCGGAGGAGTTTGGGAAAAGGATGCATAGTTATATAGTCCAAGTTCTCAGAGACGACAAACCTACGTCATTTTAGCAAAGCTACGTCAAAGTATGCTAATATTCTGACACATGATATACTGAGTCAGCCGAGCGGTCTAAGGCGCCAGATATAAGAGATTTAAGCTCTGGATCTCGGAAGAAAGCGTAGGTTCGAATCCCACCACCTGAAGGTTTTTTTATTGATGAATTATTTGTTTTATTTTTATTTTAATACAAGGATTGAAACTTCTGATTATATTATCGGGTTTGAAAAAATTATCTAATTCATGAAAAAATAATTCATATTATATTAATATCTCTAGTACGAAAACGCCCGAATCTTGGAAACAGTAGTTGGCAACAGTTTTTCACATGTTATTCCCAATTTTCACTAGGTCACAATGATGACTATTCTGAAAACATTTCAATACTCTGTCTTTTGTGTCTGTTTTCGTGATAATTGCGATTCGATAAGTTCCTCAAAGCTGTATTGCCCTCATCTACTAGTTCTGACTTTATCTACCAGTTTGGATTTAACGAGATTCGTTTGTTTTCATCTCTTTGAAATTGAATATATATCGCAGGCAATGTACTCTTTTCGTACATTTACCACACAATAAATTCAATATTCCATATTATTTAAATGTTTATTGCATCGACAATTGCGTTAACTTAATCTCTGATCAAGACAGCTCAGATTAGGAGAGCGCTTCCCAAAATTTTGTCGAATTTTAAAAAAGAATAACATATGTTTTCATATTTTTTTTTTCGGATTGCGTCTGTGAAAAATACATCAAAGGAAAAATTGTGGCATATCAGACAAATTATTAAATGGAAAAAAAAACCGTCCTCAAGCGGGATTCGAACCCACGACTTCGAAATCTGCAGTCAGATGCTTACATCTCTGATCAAGACTGCTGAGATTAGGAGAGCGCTTCCCAAAATTTTGTCGAATTTTATAAAGAAAAAACATGTTTTAATTTTTTTTTCGTATTGCGTCTGTGAAATATACATGAAAGGAAAAATTGTGGCATGTCAGACGGATTATTAAATGAAAGAAAAAACCGTCTCCAAGCGGGATTCGAACCCACGACCTCTAAATCTGCAGTCAGATGCTAACATCTCTGATCAAGACTGCTGAGATTAGGAGAGCGCTTCCCAAAATTTTGTCGAATTTTGTAAAGAACAAAACATGTTTTAATTTTTTTTTCGGATTGCGTCTGTGAAAAATACATGAAAGGAAAAATTGTGGCGTGTCAGACAGATTACTAAATGAAAGAAAAAACCGTCCTCAAGCGGGATTCGAACCCAGTCTGCAGTCAGATGCTCTACCAACTGAACTATTGAAGACATAGGATTCGTCCGCATATTTGTGAACCGCTTTTTCCCAAAATTTGATGTTAGTGTTAGGAAGGTAGAAAAGATCTCGAATACTCATCAGTGGCCATCAAGACCAATTACCCTTGCACCCTAACATCGACATGACGGTTTCAATCGTGGTTCAGGAATGTGATCTTCCAACCACTGACAAGATTTTGCCAAATATATAATATGAAATAGAAAATTGCGTCTGTGAAAAATTCATGAAGAAAAAATTGTCGCATATCAGACAAATTATTAAATTGAGGAAAAAACCGTCCTCAAGCGGGATTCGAACCCACGACCTCTAAATCTGTAGTTACATGCTCTACCAACCGAGCTATTGAAGGCATAGGATCCGTCCGCATATTCGTAAACCGCTTTTTCCCATAATTTAATAATAGTGTTACGAAGGTTGATGGCCACTGATGACTACTCGGGATCTTTTGTACCTTTCTAACACTAACCTTCAATTATGAAAAAAAAAGCCGTTCACAAATATGCGGACGGAATCTATGTCTTCAATAGCTCAGTTGGTGGAGCATCTGACTAGAGGTTTAGAGGTCGTGGGTTCGAATCCCGCTTTAGGACGGTTTTTCTCCTCAATTCAATAATTTGTCTCACATGCCACAATTTTTCCTTTCATTATTACTATTTTTATTATTATTACTATTATTATTAATATGGGCATTGCTTTCGATCTGAGATACAATTAACAATCCTAATCGCTCTCTTTCTTTCCAGGTGAGTTGAATCCATCGACTACGGCACTGCATAGAAATGCCAAGACATTATCCGAGACAATTCAATAAAGAAGCTGGCATGATATCGTTCAAGGCGATCGAACGAGGTAATAATTTCCCTTTTTTCAATAATTGATCGATCATTAGGGAAAACGAACGCTTGGATTTTCATAAATGCTTTGTTTTTTATGGGAATTCTTCGCGTGATCGTGTCATTTGCAAATGACTATAAATCTTGTCGATTGCAGTCTTATATTCTCATGCCATGGTCGATTTTAATAGTGGAGCGTGTGAAGTTGTTGCATACAGTGTACACAAAAACTTATTTTCATAACACGAAGGAACCCTAGTAGTGGTTGGAAATTAAAACAAAAAAAAATTAATGCAACTCAAAGTAGAGTGCGACCAGAAATCTAAGAAGGTCGTAAATCAATATTAGCCGACGACCCCCATTATTACCTATTGTTCGAAAGCAATAAAAGTGTGTGTCCCTTGAAAGATTACCAGGTCCGGATTAAAATATCTAATGAAATAGTTTGGCATTTTACTAATAGTGTGCTCTCCATTATTTTTGGCTTTTGTTGACAGTTTTGTATTTAAATTTATTTGATAATAAAAAATCTCGTAAGGTTGATTTAGAACCCTTGGTAAGGATATGTTTAAATGTGTGTAAATAATAAAATGTACTTACCTCTCCACCAGACTTTCAGTACTAATGGGCTATTAACGAGATTATATCGATAATGGTCTATTTACGGTTACAAAATAAATTACCTACCAGATTTGGAAAACAAGACTGTTTTGAGAACTGACCGCTTTCCAATTTCAGAAATGAAAGGGGGAAAGTTAAACAACATTTAGTCATTACCTATCTAATATTCGGTTGTGTCAGTTGTGGCTATTTTGAAGTGTCTATTCGATTTTTCTGCCGTGAAAAATGTGGCATCTATGGGCTCATCCTGAAGCTAGTACTTCAACTGGTGGTCGTAGTCAACTGGTGGTCGTAGCACGAAAAGGGATATCCTGTAATGTTCAGAGAACATCGTGGGAACCAAGGGAAAGAAGGTAGGAGTTGGTGTTCTTCTTAAATTTCTGGAGGTTGTATGCCTCGGGGAACATCTCCCTAGGTAATGAGTTCCAAAGCCTCGCTGTTCGTTGGATGAACGAGTCTTTGGAAAGTGATGTTCTGCAGGTCTCCAAAGTGACCACGAAGGGGTGTGATGACTGAACTTGACGGGTTAGTCTCGAAGAGACTGCCAAAGCAGGAACGATTGTTGATATTTCAGAAGAGCATCGCCCATGAAAATATCTATAAAATAGAGACAAATCGCCAACTTTTCTACGGTGTTCCAGACAAGTGAGCGAGTTTGTAAGCGAGGCATCACCGACGAGACGAATTGCCCTTTTTTGGACAGAATCCAATAGCCTCAGGATATGTTTAGGTGCCGCGCTCCAAATATGGGAACAGTATTCCAGGACAGGTCGAATCTGTGCCTTATAGATCATAAGCAGCTGGGTGGGGGTGAAATAGCTCTTGGCACGAAACAAAAAACCAAGTTTTTGGGATGCACTTTTGGCAATGGACCTCACGTGATTTTCCCAGGAAAGGTTATTGCTGATAGTAATACCAAGCATCGATATGGATGACTTCAGTGGTATGGTTACTCCTGACAAAGTTATGTTAGGCACAGTGAGATCGGCTTTTCTAGAGAAAAGACATGCTTGTGTTTTGTTTGCATTGAATTCCACCAAGTTATTAGATCCCCACTCGAGAATTGTTGCTAAGTCCATATTTATATTATTAACATTTCTTCCCGTTCATTTCTGGTTTCACGGGCTGATATAGGTGCCCTGGAAGAGAAAGCGGTATGGAGGGTACTATTATCGGCAAAGCTGTGTACTGGACATGGAGTTGCTTTCAACAGGTCGTTGATGTGAAGTAGAAATAGTGTTGGTGCGAGAATAGATCCTTGCGGAACACCAGCATTTATGAGTAGAGTGTCAGATGAAACTCCATCGACCACTACATGGAGAGACCTGTTTGAGAGAAAACTAGCAAGCAGAGAACACAGCTGAGGGAGCAAGCCATAAGACGGAAGCTTGGCGAGGAGTCCCTGGTGCCAAACTCGATCGAACGCCTTGGAGATATCTAATGCCACAGCTAAAGTTTCTCCATACGTGAGACGTAAGCGAGCAGGTCAACAGTTGATCTCTGATGGCGGAAGCCATATTGCCTATCGTTGACAATTCCTGAGTCTTCCAGATATTTCATGAGCTCGATGTTGATGGCTTTTTCCATGACCTTTGAAATAATAGATAGCAGTGCGATAGGTCTGTAGTTGCTAGGTAGGGCCTTTTTGCCTTTTCTAGGGACTGGCTGTACTCTTGCAATTTTCCAATTGGACGGAAATACCCCCAAATTGTAAGAGTGGTTGAACAACTTGCAAAGAACAGGTGTTAGTTCGGGGGCACATTTCTTGAGAACAATCGGCGGGATTCCGTCGGATCCACAGGCTTTGTTGGTGTTGAGACCCAGCAAAATCTTTCTGATAGTACGTTGGCGAAAGGTGATCTCGGGCATGTGACTGTCAATAGGTGTAATGTTCGGGGGTTGTTTTCCCGATGAATCCAGAGTGGAATTTCCAGCAAATAGGTGCGCAAAGATATTGGCTTTTTCCTAGGCAGTCGTTGCTAGTGTTCCATCTTCTTTGGTTAGAGGAGGAAATGAGCTGGAAGTGAAGTTTCTTCCCACAGCTTTGGCGAAAGACCAAAATGAACGGGATCCGTTAGGACATTCAGCAAGTTTTGATCTTATTTTGGCATTGTGGGCATCTTTGAGCATTCTATTGTCTCTTTGCATATGCCTCTAGCCTCGACATATGCTGCTCTGGTCTCAGGGCTCGGATTTTTAGCCATCGATGGTATGCTGCCTGTTTGGAAGCCACAGCTCTAGAGCAGTTTCTGTTAAACCAGGTCTTATCGGATGATGTTCTTCTTTCGGTATTCGGTATGTAGGTTTGCATCCCCAACATGATGATTTCAGAAATTGTCTCAGCACATCGTGTTGGATCTACTGAAGAGAAACAAACTCTCTTCCATGGAAACGCTGAGAAAAACATACGAAGACCTTCCCAGTCGGCCGAATTGTAATGCCACATGAGACGGGGTGGTATTGTGCAGCTCGATGGTAAATGGAAAGAGCATGTTGTGGAGATGAGGGTGTGATCAGAGTTTCCAAGTGGGGCACAAACTTCTATTCTATACGGGTCAGGATTGGTGGTGAGGAAAAGATCTAGTGTATTGGCAGACTGGTTTTTGGGGGGTGGTAGAAATTTAGCCAGGTAGCTCGACCAGTTGTTCTAGACCATGAGTGATGGTGAAGGCCTCGGCTTGACGACCCGCATCATCTGTTTTGTTAGAGAATTTGAGCCAGGCAGCGTTATGTACATTAAAGTCTCCCATGATTATGGTTTCAGCTGTTGGATGGTTCTCCTGAATGTAGTCCAGTTTGAGTGATAAAAACTCAAAGAGGTCGTTATATGAAGGTTCATTAGGTGATAGGTAAAGGCAGCAGAGGAACTGTTGTGTCTATTAAAAACTCAATTTTTTGTAAACTTGGCCTCATCTGTCCATATTTCAAGGAAATGTTCATCCTCTTGAGTCTTGACAAGTAACCATTCAAAGAATTCCACTCTACGAGGCAAATCAGTCTCTTTCAGATGTTGGACACAGTAGAATTTATAGGGATGTCACTTGTGCTTATTAAGAATGCGATTAAATTGTCACGTAGGGTATACCTATCTTCCTTCCAGCCTCGTGTAGAGAAGCATTTGGAAATGCATGAAAAAATCCCAAAACTGTTATGCCATTGTCATCATCATCCACTTCAGGCTTTCTACGAATGATTTTTGGACGAAAGGTTCCATTCACCCTACAGTTTTATAGTAGTCGATTTATCATTATTATTTGGCTTCGGAAGTTGTGGATATCTTTCATGAAATACTCGGCATGTTCTACTTGCAATTTTATTGCACACACCATAAACTATCAATAAATTCAAAAAATCTTCATTACTGTAACCTAATCTTGACATTTTTCTATTATAATTGGTATCACAATCAGTCAAAATCACCAACGAAAGTTTGACGTTTCAAAATTGGATCATTCATTTTTCTAAAGCACACTATTAAAAAATATTAATTTGCAATGTTGTACGGTAGAGACATTCAATACCTCAATGCATACAAATTGTAACTTTTTCTAAGGTACATATCAATTTCGAATTGACTGATTTGAGACTCTTGAAAAACTAAATCGAAAAGAAATATTACGTCGTATAAAATAGATGTTAAATTTCAAAAATAAGTGATAACTACAAGGAATTATAGAGGGTGTTCCATTTAAAAAAATTGACTTCCACTCATTTTTTCATGTGAACAAAGTATCTGCAATTTTTAAAGACCCTGTATGAGGCAAATGAAAATATGACTCGAAGTGAAGATCCTCATGGTATCACTCCACTCACTACATTTCGAATTTGATCGTCTTAGTACCAGAGAGTTCAAGATTATCAGCGTTCATAAAAGTACGTTTGGTAAAAAAAAAATCGAAATTAATTTATATCTTCTAAACGGTATTAGATAGGTATAGGGAAATAGTACATAAAGTTGTAGACAAAGTAATAAGAAATCATAATATGATATTATATACAGGGTGTTCCATTTGAAAAATCAAAGTAGCCGCTACTTTATAGTAGAAGCGGCAACGCCGCATCGTCTGAAATATTTAAGGCGTGTAGATCATATTAATTTATGCATACTGTGACATTTTCAGGTTGATCCGTTGTCTGGTTTGCCAGAAGCGTCTAATTAACGCTCATCGTGAAAAGCCCTGTATACATTCGGTAAAATTTTATGTATTCTTCAGTAACTACAAATCTCCTGTTCACATCATTCTTTGTTTGCTTGAGTTTCACAATGAATAACGTCCCCGAATCTTCAATATCATCTAATGTTACCAAATACAACAACAACCTTCCAAAACTTCATCGGGAGCATTATTTAAAAAATCACTAATTTGTGTACTCGTAAAAATCGCAGATTTCTTGGGCGTGAAACCTTTTCCATTTTGTTTTAGAAATGTAATTAGTGTGAAATATTTTGAAATGTCTACATTATTATTGGACTGTAACATACTTTTAATCATTGAATAATTCGACCACACTGTTGATGGCTTCTGTGTGCCAGTTCCGAAAAATAAGCCAATAACAGCGTCTCCGAGAAAGAACTGTATGTCTTTTTCATCTTCCATTTCATAAATCTTGAATACGCGGTTTCGTAAATTTTCCGCGATTTAGCTGGCAATAATTTTTGTTTACATCTACTAACTCCGATGGAGTCAGAGAAAACTCGGAATCAGAATTTTTTAACTTTATATTATTCAAAATAACTACTAAACAACCATCAAGTTCGCAATTTTTTAATCAAATCACAGAATTAAATTGACAGATATTTGATTACTTTAATGGTTTCCTTAGCAACGCAGGTCAAATTGTCGCTTTAAGTACAACAGACTACCAGTTTAAAAATTCAAATTTTACATCGATAATTTTCTGACTTTAATATATTGTAATAATATGTTTTTTCAATATTAAATCGTCGTTTTCCCGACACAGAAAAAAATTGTGTATTATACACGGAAAAAATATTAGATTTTAGCTCTTGGTTTTTGTATCCCAACCACAGAACTCATAGAACTAGAAGGCTAAAATAAGTGGAAGGAATTGATATGATTCATAACCACATGTATAGATGGGACACACGTAATCATGCGCATATCATCAACAACATTGCCAGTTCATGTACTTGTACGAGAATTTAATATAATGACATTATGATGTAATGTATTTACATTATATTCCCATTAGAAGATTCGAAACTACTCGACTATCGATTACTCAGGATCCTAAGTTCTTTGTCATATGTATTCAGAAGATAATATACAAGTTAAGTGGAGCACGTAACAACTGATGGAATCGTAATAAGAATTATGATTTCCTGCAAACTCATTTGGCAACGCTGTTTACATCAACACCTATTATTTAGTCTGACGACATTTTTATTCAGAGCCGGTCTTGCGTCTACTGTTAATTTGTGTTCTTGATAGGATATTTGATCTACTGAATTCTAGAAATCCATTGGGCAAATTTGCACAAAGAAAGGCAACAAAGATTTCTGGAATATTTTTTTGAAATGCCTTAGGATACTTGAAAAGTCTCAAACTACTGATGGTGGACTCCAATTTTGGATTTCTGCATCACAATAAATTCAATTATTGGAATGTGTGAAGAGTACATTGACAAACATTAACATGTTGAAATACATGTTAACTTAACATTCCAAGTACTAATGTATTTTGCAATGATAATGATTAACTTTTCAGGGAAAGAAATGGTTGGAATAAAAAGCCAACAGCATTTCAGTTTTATTACACCGAGGCTGATGTTGCAACACGATATAGAAAATGTTTATGGAAATTGTTTTAGTTAGGACAATACTTCCATTTTAACAAATTCCCAGAAAAAATCCTACCTGAAATAACACTACATGAAATGCCTTCAATTAAATAATATAATTTAGATATTAATGATAGGATTATTGACAATGAAGAATTTCAAGGAAGATTCAATTCCTTCCTACATTATCCAACTTGACAGGAAATGTTGATACATTGCAGGTTTTGTAGTGAAGAGCATAAAAAAGTAATAAAGTGTAAGGTGTGTTTATCCGTACTGGAAGAAGAAAGAAAAGCATGTGCAGATCTTGAATACTTTAAATTATTACATATAAAATACAGAACTGCCTCTTTTTCTGGATAGAACAAGACTTTTGCAGGTGTTGTGAAGTGTTGTATGTTTGCAAAGAGAAAAATCAAGCAAATAATGGCGGAAGAAAAAAAATATGGATGTTTTTGTAGAACTATTCACTGAAACCCCCCCCTGTCATGGCAGCGGTTTTACTGCGCATGCCCATGTGTGTACCATGCGGTACTGTAGGGCTCGTTCCAGCAAAACGGTATTGGCCTTCTAGTTCTATGAGTTCTGTGATCCCGACGCGAAGCGGAGGGAGGCAACACAACCTCGAGCTAAAAAATACTTTTTTCGCTTGTATATTAAATAACTAGTGATTTCGTGAAATATCCTCATTTCCTGTAGTTTTCGAGATCTTGAGAACACGAAAACCCAACAAAAACTCGCAGCTACCAATAAAAAAAAACGATTTCAAATAAATATCTGGAACATGAATGGAGCTTTGGGAATTCTTCGACGACTCAGGAATATTGATGACAAATTATACATCAATTTCTGTTGACATTAATTTGCTCACATGGGATAAAAACTTACCTTGTCGGCACCGACAATGATAATAAGAATGCGTCCGTCCTATTCATCGGATTTATCGAAGAATGTGTAACAATTATCATGTTGCGGTGATTTCAAGGTTCTGCTGCGTCTTTTCTGCGAATTTAATATTTATAATAAAGTTTATTCACCAAGAAAATATTTACAAAAAAGGTATATATGATTAAAGTGCGTACAGTAAATAAACAGGGGATACCACAGAAGCTTTAGTTCCAATGTAACTATCGCTTGTACGTGGCTTCATGTTGTTGTATGTTCCATCAATTTCAGTAGGTGATCATTACATAACTAGTTGAAGATGATTCGTTATGAAATAATTTGAAAATATAAAATATATAGATATAATGTGAAGATATGAAGATATGAAAATTGAAAAATGTAAAATGTAAAATGTAAAAATGTAAAATGTAAAAGTGTAATTATAAAAATGTAAAATGTAAAATTTATAAATGTAAAATGTAAAGTGCTAAAAGGGAGAAGTTTAAAAGTTTAAAAATCTAAAATGTACAAATATAAAATATAAAAGTATCAGAATATAAAAATTCGAGTAACTAATTGAGAGATATGCGCATACGTACATATATAGATGTACTCAGACTTATACAATTAACACGGGAGAACATGAGTATAAATTATATTACTAATAAAAATAATAAGTAGACCATTCATTGTTTCGATTGAAGAGTATAAAATACCTAACCATATATTAATTTAGTTTTGATTAACAAAATCGTGTAATTTGCTCCTTCCAAAAGCCAAAATCCATTTTTTATTTTTTTCTTGAATAAATTGATGCTCTGTAAGTTCCTTATATCAACAGGTGTTAGACTATAAAGTTTTGGTGCAAGAAAGTCACAGTGACGTTGCCCTATGGTTTTGTCACAGCGAGGTACGCTTAATGATATTGTTTTATTTCTTGTGCTGTAGGAGTGTGTAACAGGGTGAGAAGAGATCTTGTTTTTTTTTATGTTGACTAGTATATTTTGACAGAAAAGTTGCCTACTGTCAAATATTCCCGATTCTTCATGTAATTTATCATTGGAGAATCTGAGTGGTTTACCGTATATAATTCGTAATATCCATCTCTGAATGACGTTTAAATTTTCTAAGTGCGTGTCATTTACACCACCCCAGCCCACAATACCGTAAGTTAGTTGAGATTGAACCAGTGCGTAGTATAATATTTCTAGGTGTTTCTGTGTCAAGGTAATCTTTCAGATATTTAAATCTATATAACATACCTCTTAACTTGTTGACTATATTTCTTATGTTAAGGTCCCACTTGAGGTGTCGGTCAATTACAATACCTAAATATTTAATCGATTCAGCTTCAGGTATTTCTGAATTTGGTCCGATAATCAAAGGACCCATATTTGGTATCCACTGGAGTATGAGGAAAACGGTAGATATTTTGTTTTTTCCAGGTTGAGAGTTAGTGTATTATATCGAAACCACTTTTCTATAACTCTAAAATCATCCTCCACTTCTGCTTTCAAGGTGTTCCATGATTTCGCCTCATAGAATATAGCCGTATCATCTGCAAAGCTCAAAATTTTGCCCCTGGTTCCTAAAGAAAGTAAACTGTTGATATACAGAGTAAACAACAGTGGACCAAGTACAGTTCCTTGTGGAACACCGTATGTTACATATCTACTATCACTCAACTCCCTTCAATACTTACTTTCTGTTCGCGCTCTGTCAAAAGCTTTTAATATTCCGTATATATTTCCTCTTATCCCATAATGGTCTAGTTTGTCAAGTAATTTTCTGTGGCACACGGTATCGAATGCTTTAGAGAGGTCAACAAAATGCATAATGATGGTTTACTTTTATCCAGTGAGTTATAAATATTAGATACTAATTGGTAAATTGCATCATCTGTTGATTTTCCCTCCCTAAATCCATACTGATATTTAGATATCAAGTTAAATTTCGTACAAAAGCTGAGTATCCTGATTTTGAGGATTTTCTCAATTATTTTAGATAAGTTTGATATTAATGAGACTGGTCTATAATTTATCATTTCAAATTTACTACCACTTTTGAATAGTGGTTTCACGATTCCAATTTTCAATGATTTTGGAAAATATCCTTTTTCGAAACAACAGTTTATTAAATGGGTTAAGGGGGCAGTTATCTGTTTTGATATGTTTTTCAAGGTTTCAGCGCGTATATTGTCGTGACCAGGAGCCTTTTTTGGTTTCAGTTGCATTATGATGTCGTGGACTCTCTGGTATCGGTGGGATAAAGATACATTGAATTTTTCAATCTTGTGTCATGTTCTATATAGTCATCCGAACTTTTATTTTACTTGCATATGTTTGACCCAAAGTACTATAATATTCATTGAAACTGTCAGAGATGTGCTTTTTGGAAAATAGTGGTGTACCGTCAGTTGATATAATTTTTTCTATTTTTGTTTCTGGTTTGGATCGATTGCAGATATCATTTACGCATTCCCAGAGAGCCTTAGATTGGTTCATGTTATTTTTGATTAATTTTTGTGCATAAGTTCTTTTAGAATTTTTTATTATCTTATCTAGTTTATTTTTGTAAGTATGGTACTGTGTTTTCAAAATTTGGTTGTTTGGGTCTTTCATTAATGTTTTATACATTGTCTCTTTTTTGTTTATCGATGTTAAGAGTGCAGAAGTTATCCATTTTCTTCGTTTTATATTTTGTTTTTTTAGCTTGACATTTTTCGTATTTCTTTCAATATATAAGTTAAGTTTTTGAATGAATTTATCAGTCATTTTGTCTATATAGTATAGGTCGACCCATGTCTCGTATTCCAAATCGGTTTTTAATGATGAAAGTTTATATATTGCTTGTATTTATTTTCATTTGGAATATTATTATGTGAACTTTGGTTTAGATCTATTGTTAATGCTATAGGGTAATGGTCTGTTATATTGAATTGGAAGACAAATGATTGGATATTTCTATGGGATACAGTTTTAACAAAGAAGTGGTCAATACATGTTTGACTCTGTGGTCGGGTGTAGCTATTGATGTATGACTCATACCCAAAACTATTCAAGGAATTTTTGTATTCTTCGACAAACTCTGAATCTGAAAATAAGTCTATATTGATATCTCCCGTTATTATATGCCAGTCACTTTTTTCAATAGACTGTATATAGTCCAATAGATCTATATTGAACCTTTTGGACAAGTACTTGGGGGTCTGTAGATGGCAGTTATCATGGCATTTGCATATTTTGATTTTGTTGTGATTTCAAGAGCCTTAATGTCACCAATGTTTATTACGCTATATGTGAAACTAATGCTGTTTTAATATACACTATTACACCATCATTTTTGTTCAGTGTACCTTTGTTATATATTGTGGTGTAGCCATCAATTTCCACTATATTCAAATCATAGACAAGATATGTTTCAGAGAGTACAATGATTTGAAATTCAAGAGAAAGTCTGTTCAAGAATATTTTCATCTCATCCATGTTTTTTGTGATACTTTGATATTAAAATGTATTATACTAAATGGATTTTGTTTATCTGGTATAAAATCTTTAACATCTGAGATTACTTTTGCTACTATTGGTTCGTTCTTATACTCTTTTATGAATGGGTCCATTTTGGCTTTATAGTGTTAATACCTTAATATAATACAAAGAGTGAAATAAACTAAACATCAATTCAATAATATGCTAAGATGAGAAGAAGCGAATTTTAGAATAAGTTCATCGGGCAGGTAATTTCTTACTCTGGTTTCTTTAGGCTTCACTGCTTTCCTTGTGGTTACACTAGTCTGTGGCGTATTGTTCACTTGATTTGTTTGAGTGTCACTGATATTCCTAAGTGGTAATTGGTTGCTTTTGTCGATCTTTTCCTCTTCATACAAATTGAGTTGCTGTGTTGGTTGGAGAAGAGCTTGAATATATTCTGCTCTAGGCTTAGCCAGGTTGAGAAAAATCGCAACTACTTGAAGGAGCGTGTTCTCGGTTTTTGTGTTTCCTTTTGTGAGACTGATGTTGGTTTCAACGGTTTTTCGTTGCTCAATAATCTTCTCATGGCACTTTGTTGTTTCGCTTTCGTGGGTGACGGGTTGTCACTTGGTGCAGAATGTGTACCTGAAGTTGGTGTCGCAGGAGCACTATTGGGTTTATCAAGATTTAGGTCTCCTTGGTATTCCCTTTCCAACAAATCATTCACCTCATATATCGTGCCATTTACAATTAATTTATTACCTCGTATATAACAGTCCTCATAATTTTCTCCCTTGGCAAGAAATAAGTGTTTTCGTAGAATTTTATGATCGCTTCTCTGTTTATGAGTCAAGTCATGGGCAATGGAAATATTTTTCCCTTTTAGTTTTTTGCAGTTCTGCAGGACTTGTTTTTTTTTGAGGTTAGACAAGAACTCGATTTTTATTGGACAATTTTCTGCTTTTCCAAGTGGGTAGCAGTCGTTAAAATCATTTTCGTTTAGTTCCACGTCTAATAGTTCATTAAGTTCCTTGCTTAGTTTTTTGGGTGTTATTTCTTCTCTCCTTTTTTTTAAACCAAATATTATTATGTTCTTTTTGTTCTGGTCCCTTTTCAGGTATTCGATTTCTTCTTTTAGGTTTGTGTTTTCCTTTTTAACTCGGTAACTGTATTCTTAATTTCCTCGATTTTAGTAGAAGCCGAGCCTCACTTGCTTCAATAAAGTTTTTATTTCGTTTCTTGTTTTTAAAATTTCATCATAAATTTGCTTGCTCGTTTTATCCAGTTCTGGCATTTTGAATACACAGTCAGCTTTGGGATGGTTCTCTGTATCTGTTTCAGATAGCGACTTCGTGTTTTTGTTGGTTTTGTTTTACTGGGATTTCAGTAAAGTAATTACTTTTCCATAGATAATTTGTTTTCTCTTCATTAGGTGGACACTTCAATCACTTTTTACGAACTAGTATGAATAAACTTTTTTTTAGTTTGAATTACGGAGCAGCACGTATATTATACTTGGGGAGCGACTTTGGAGCACGTCTACTCTCGAATACACACACACAACTATAGTGCGGAGGATTCGGCTTTATTCAATTTCAGTTGTTGATCAAATGATCTTCTTTTCATTCGTGATTGGATTCTTTCATCACTTATGAAAGATTATGTTTCAAGAATGAATACCATTTACTCTCACAATTTTCATCATCATCCTTCCCTACCATTTTCTACTTGTCCTTCATTTTGGACATAAACATGATTCATCTAATTATTTTCAATATTTTTCTGTCCATTGGTGGTCGAATGGTTGACTAATTGATTCTCCATTTTTAAATACCTAATAAATGACATTCATTGTGTTACCAAGTTGAATATCGACCAAGAAGAAGCTCGTCAACGGTAGGTGAAATCATTCAATGTTGAAAGCTAACGTTTCCATTATGAATTCATAACATCATATTACAATTAGGAATTTGCATAAAAAATCCTCTGAGTACGTTTGATGGAAGATCGGAAATATTTCGACTCGTTTTCATAATTTTCTTGATTCATTACAAAATGGAAGAAATATTGAGATTTAAAAAACACTCGTACAGTTGTATTAAAAGCGCAAACAATAGCGCGTCACATGAAACAGTCGAATTTCTTCCTCACCCTGCCCAGGTCGAGTTTGCAGGCATATATTTACCAAGAGTGGGAGTGCAGTTAGTGAACTGTTTGAACATTGACAACACGGCTTCTGTCCGTTCTCGATTCATTTTGGATTTGGGTATTCATTCGAGTCGATTGCTGGATGGAAGCAGTGGCGCCGACAAAAGTTCACACACACTAAACACCCGATTTAATTTATTGTTATTTTCTGAGGATTATTGAAATCAAGTTTTTAATGGATATATTTTTGACATGTTTTTTTTCACAGTTGAAATGTGTAATCAGGAAATCTATACAGTTAGAAAGGGCAAACTAATCAGTTCACCCCGATAAGTTATTGCGTTCACCAAATTATATTTCCTATAGAAAAATGATTCAATTAGTCAATAACTTGTCTTCTGAATTTGCCTATCAAATTTTTTTTTTTTAATTCAAAAAATACTTCTCTATATGCCCGAACGGGGGCAGATATAGTCCCCGAAAAGTCAATCAAAAACTATATAGAGAAGTATCTTTTGATTTTTTTTTTATTTTGATAGGCAAACCCAGAAGCCGACACGTTATTGACTAATTGAATCATTTTTCTATAGAAAATATAATTTGGTGAACGCAATAACTTATCGGGGTGAACTAATTAGTTTGCCCTTTCTACACTTGTATAGATTTTCCTGATTATATTTTCATTTTCAGACTGTGGAAGGTTACCCAAAAAACATGTCAAGAAACGTTGTTCCTCCACAAAAAACCACATTCATTAAATGCCATATGAATTATTTTTCAATTACTCAATGCTAGAGTCGAAATGTATTGCGAAAAACTAAGTAATTTCAAATGATACATGTGTTTCGTTCTCCCTTTGAAATTGATTCGCAAGGGTAACTGAGGCCGAAGATATTATTAATTCAATGTCAAAATCAAAAGATGACGGAAATAATTTGTGACTAATGTTCCGATTCTATCCAAAATTGTTATCTGGAGATTTTTGGGATCGCAATAAATTATGAATCACATGTCAAAATTCGAGAATTTAAGATGGCGGATGAAGTTTTGTGATCTATGTTTTCATTCGTAAGTATAGGAGTGTTCGATGTCGGAGATTATGGATTTTTTGTCAAAATTCAAGGTGGCGGACGGGTTTTTTTACTAATGAATGGTCCGATTGATTGTTTTGGCAAAATTAATATCCTATGGTTTCCGAGGTCTAGAATACTGGATTCCATGTTGAAATCACAAAAATTGAGGAGGTAAAAATGAAATAAATTTATCAAATGTACTAAAATGGAACAATGTTTTATGAGATGTTTGAGGCAAGTTATTCTGTGTTCAAACTGAATTGGTCGCATGACAAACTTCTGAGTCTGTAATTACCGATTATCAGATGAGAATATAACAACTTGCATCACACTTCTAACAAAATATTATTTTTTCCAGTGCATCTCAACAAAAGCTTGCCTTGAAAAAGTTTTTTATTTTTACAATTTTGTCAGCTTTCTGTCTTTAATCAGATACATATTTCTCGATCGTAAACTAGTTTTTTTTTACAAAAACCAATGACTTCATGAAATAAATATTTTTTGTATAGACTCGGTGGTCCCACAAGACTTCGGGAATTTCTTAATTTTTCCCATTTATCATGGCATATCACTTTTTTTCTTAAAAATCGTCATAACCAAATTTTTAAAATTTGCTAAAACAAATAAATCGTTGATAAAAACTGAAGGCATAAAACTTTTAACCCACAACTCTGTTACTTCCCCTCTTTATTTTAAAATTTATATGAATCAAGAAAATGATGTAATTTTTCATGCGAAACCACAATTGGAGTAAGAAAATCGAGTGGAAAAGTAAATTATAATTCGAAAAATAAATATCTGTGAAAATTCAATTTGAGATGTAATATCGATCTCACAAATGTTTCAGCAACGTTTCTGTTTGATGATGAAAATTAAGTACTTGCGAAATTTACAATCGATAACGTTTTGATTACTTACTTCCATAGAGCATCGATTATTCATTTTAAAATCTCTTCGATTGCTATAAAATCATGTTTCGAAAGTAATAATTTTAAATGAAGAATGATTGTATGTCGTTTCTAATGCGATAAAAAATTTTTTTTTTTAAAAATTAAAATTTATAATTATAAGAAAACAGTGATTGTTTCTGAGATTAATAATTGGTTTCAAACCCTGTAGTGGTTAACTACGTAACCGTATCATTTTTCGGTTGCAATTTCAATCAACCAGTACAAAATATAACAGATATAAGCGATGGATAATCAAGTATTTAACTGGACCACTGTAGACATATCTCGGTCGAATATATTATATCTTGAACCTATTTGCACAATTTACGGTTGCAAATCTCTTGCGTCACGTAAAATATTAGTCGTAATTATAACTACCATTTGCAGAACTTTTGCAATTATTTCAGCAGTTGTAGAAATGCAAAAAAATTATATTAGTGAATAAGTAGGTTTCGTTGTTTGTACGAGGTAGCAAAGTTACATATCCACTAAGGCCGATATTCTCTTTATTTGCAACCACAATAGAAAACTTTTGTAATTATTTCAATGCTTGTGTGTATTGAAAATGGCAGCTTCGATAAAAAAGTTTCATAAATAAATTATGCGTTTTTCAGAAAGAAATGGTTGCAAATGTACGTGAATATCTTAAAACTTTTTTTCCATCCACTTATCCCATTTGCAGAACTTTTGTAATTTTTTTAAACAAATAACAATGAAAAATAAAAAAACAAATGCAAAAAAAACAAGGTTTTGTAACTTTTACAACGTTTCAAACTCAATGCATGTTATAAAACATCATTACTATCGGTTTTTCTAGTTTGCAGAACTTTTGCAATTTTCAGTGCAAAAAAAAAGCATGAAAACGTTTTTTGCGATTAAAACAATGTTCCGTTTATCGCAGAATTCTGCAAAATTTTAGTTTGTATTCATCAATGCACCAACATACCATTGTAGTTTGAAAATTTTTGGAATCATAGTGAATTGATTGTCTATATCTACTGGCCTAATAGCACTGGTTATATGACCCCCGAAAATAGATTTGAGTTCCACAGGTTTTTTACTCTACACCAATTTTGATTTTTGTTCCCCCTCCTGTAAAATTTCCATGTAATCGATATGATCTGCAAAATGATGGTTTTTGAACCGAAGCTTCCCGACTAATTCTCGAACCTAGATACGGAAATGCCGAGTTTTTATAATGATAATAATAAAATTGTCCGGTTGCACGATAGCAAAAATATTGAATCGTTCGATAGACGCGGAGATGATAAAGAGAGTGCATCGCAATTTTTTCGTGATATTTCATCGTTCGGAGACGGGCAGAGAGATAAGATCGTTTGATAAAACGGATCTTTAATTGACATTGGTGAGTAGTCAAGTTAATTGGTTCGATAAGGTACGAGTAGATGAGTGTTTTACTGTTTATCGCGATTCTATATTTACTTCATGTCTATGACTGATTGGAGCTGGGAGAGTTTCAAGAACGTGAGTACTTTGTGGATTTCTCATTACTTTCGTCTTCGTGCGAGAAAACTGGAATAGTAGAGGCATGTGAACAGAGTTTCCGATCCTGTTTTTTTGAATCTTCGTACGGATAATCTCAATGGGGCTGGGTATATCCTCTACAAGGAAAGACTATTACTAATGTTGCAAACATAATCGATGGTCTTCAGAATGGCAAACACGCGGAAATCACCTTATGCGACCTATCCAAGGCCTTCGACTGTGTATCGCATGATAAAATACTAGATAAATTAAACTTCTACGGTGTGCGGGGGTACCTCTGAAACTGATAAAATTTTATCTCAATAACAGAATTCCGTGTGTAGCCATCATCGAGAACAATTTCTCTGAATTCCAGAACATAAATCACGGAGTCCCGCAGGGAAGTGTACTGGGGCCACTGTTGTTTCTTATCTACCCCAACGATATTTTTCACTATATGTCCCCCTCTGGATGTATTTGTTTTGCAGGTGACACAACCCTAATTGAAGCACATTGAAACTCTATCACACTCAACAATCTTACTGTGCAAGCCAAAGACGAGGCTCATATTTGGTTCAGTTCCAATAATCTTAAACTAAATCAAGAAAAAACCCAAAAAAATGTCTTCTCTGCAAACAACTATTTTACCTGGAAAGTTAAAATGGAGTGCCCACATTGATCATTCATGCAAACAACTCTACACCCAATTATTCCTATTGAGACAACTGAAAAAATATTGAGCATTCCAATATTAATAACTTCCCACCATTCTCTCTTTCACTCGCACCTCAACTATGGTACTATTCTCTAGGGAAACTCAATACACTCAATTAGAGTATTAAGACTCCAAAAAAGGCGCTAAGGATCATAGATGGTGCAACCTTCCATGCCCACTTCCAGCTACTATTCAAGAAATTCAGAATTTTACCAATCCCTTGTGTCTAACAAACTCTACTGGAGATTTTTACTAATATAACTCTGTACTCAACAAATGCTGATGTCCACAACCATGCTACAAGATCATCGAATGTCTCTACTAAGGACATATCTTCAGTTTTTCTCAATTATCTCAGAAACTTCCACTTTTAGGCACATGGAATGTCATGACTTCTAGGTTGAGTATCGATGAGGCGAACTGATGTCAAACGCTCATTTGTCCATTCACTTGTCTCAAGAAAATATGAAGGAATATATGACCACATACCATCGTAACTACGCCACTGGTTTACGAAAATAAAAAAATATAACTTCAAATTAGCGCGTTGATAAACCTTGATTAGTGTACCAAGTTTCAATTTTTTTCCTTCAGGAATTTTGGAGAAAACAAATTAAATCTTAATTTTTAGGTAGGTACAAAACTAGGGATATTGGGGTGAGCAGCAATGAAAAAATAAACCCTTTAAGGTTCATCCAAGCTTTCGGAAATGTTTATTTACATCATCAGGGAGAAACTTTGTTGAGGTTGGTTTCAATGATGTTAAAAATATTCATCTAACATAGTGATACAAGAGAAAAAAATGTAGATCAGGGAATAAAACGAAGTTCAAAGTTCAAACAACCACATTAGCATTGTTTGAAATTATATAAATATATATGTGTACTCTATGTGGTATGACAAATGAAACTGTCACTTGTCACAACGCAAGTTAAACTGTCACTTGTCACACCGCAGAGTACACATATATATTTATATAATTTAAAACAATGCTAATGTGGTTGTATTAACTTTGAACTTTTCATTCCTTGATCTATGTTTTTGTTTCTTTTGTATCACTATATTAGATGAATATGTTTAACATCATTGAAACCAACCTCAACAAAGTTTCTCCCTGAAGATGGAAATGAGCATTTCCGAAAGCTTGGATAAACCACTTTTTTATTGCTGCTTACCCTAATATTCCTAGTTTTGTATATATATTGTTATGTTAGGAAATATTATAAAACAATTAAACTTATAATAATAATTATTATTATTATTAGGTATTTCAGTTATCGTGGTTAATGCTATGTTTGTTGTGCAATTTTTCTTTACTTTTTACTATTCTAGAATCTTATACTATGCTCTAATCGATGCACATGTATCAAAAAGGTCAGTCCCGAAGTATTTCTGTTGTCAAAAGTATGTGACCAACAATACATCCAAGGAAAATGCATAATTGAATTATTTGAAGAAAAATTTTTTAAAAAATTAAATTTGGAATTAAATTCATCAGGAAACCCACCAATGAGATGTCGCAAGAATAGTGAGGAAAAGTATGAAATATAAAAATATGAAAGCAAAAAATTGTCAAAAATAAATTTTATACGAATTTGTACATGGTATAAAATGTTTAGGATTAGATTTCATTAATAAAATCATTAAAATTGATTAGAATGACAAATATTGATGAAGAAAGTAGCAAGAAATTCTAAAATGTGTGAATAAGATCAAATATGTGTGTTGCCATGGGAAGAAATAACAAGTTTTGGAGGAGATCAAAAATTGAAAAAGAAAGCAGTCACTTACAAATTTTTGGAAGAGAAATAATAGTGAATTTCAAAAAAAAGCTATCAAAACCATTCCAGAACGAGATCAATTTAATTAAGGCACAACTGGAAGAAGTAATATATTATAAAATTCCACTCACCTATTGACAGAACGAGAAATTCTGCAAGGGCCAGTGAAGGGAGCAGTTATTTGTTTTGCATGCAAGGAAGCTGTAATTTCCAATGACAAAAGTATCTCCACGAGGCTGGGAAACATCACAAAAGAAGAATAACAAGTATTCTAGTGGCAGAACTTTCTAATGTGCAACGCTTCAGTTTCATTAACTAACACTGAGTATCTGATTCACTGTGTTACTGTTGATTGAACAATTTTGATAATAACCTTCAAATTTTCATGCAACTAATATTAATCCCTCATAGCAAATTGCACCATATCACATTATTGTTTTTCTTTTAGTCCATGAGGTAATTTTCGCAGAGTAGGACAGTTTTTAACGTTTAATCTGAATAAAAACAACCATTTGATTATTTTCTGCAATATGTGTTTTATCTTTGAACATCTAGCCACACTTTTTCCCCACTAAACAGCATATTTGATATCAAGCCGTTCAACAAGTTGGCATTACTGAATCTCAAAAGAGAGGCGACTCTTTGTTCATAGGCGTACCGATTGAGCTGGGATAAGGTAAAAAGAGGTTTGAATAAGGGTAAGACAACATAGCCGGAGTTTTCATTTTGTTATGATAGGGATTCATTCATAAAAATTTTGAAAAAAATCTAAAATAAAGAAAATAATATATAAACTCAAAATCAATCCCATTATAATAATATAATATATATATATATATATATATATATATATATATATATATATATATATATATATATATATATATATATATATATATATATATATATATATAGAAGGGTAGTCTTGCCTGACTAGTTGAAGAAAAAAAATTTACGAAACTATCTTGAGGATGCAGTCAAAATAACTGGGTTAAAGAATACTCTTTGTTATATGGCCGAGCTTTCGGAAACGTTTATTTCCTTTTTCAAGACATTAACTTGAGAATGACATTATAAAGTTAAAAGCGTACATAGTCAGGAACAAACACAATTGAGCAGATTATTAATCAATGCATTGTTTAAAAATCAGTAAACAACTTCACAACCACTTTTATTTTAAAACTAGAAAAATGTACGCTTTTGACTTTATAATGTCATTCTCAAGTTAATGTCTTGAAAAAGGAAATAAACGTGTCCGAAAGCTCGACCATATAACAAAGAGTATTCTTTAACCCAGCCCAGTTATTTTGACTGCATCCTCAAGATAGTTTCGTAGATTTATATATATATATATATATATATATATATATATATATATATATATAATAAATTGCATCAGATTATTGATAGTGACATCTATAATCTGTGCGGTGAAGCTTTAACCTAATATCGTGGAATTTTAAAATCACGAGATTTCGTGCACTTTAACAGGTCACTAACAAATTGTTAGAAAGGCCTACCCACGATATCAATAGTCGTACTTCTCATGCGTTTAACGCAAACATCGATATCGAGAATGAGAGAAATCTGTTACGAATCCAAAAAGACACACCATCCGTCTACAGCCTGTTTCATGGTTTCCCAATCATCAGGACGGCTTGTGGTCTCTTTCAAATTCGCATCAGATTTCTCGTTGGTTCATAGCCTCAGGCCAATACAAACATGTGAATTGCATCAGATTATTGATAGTGACATCTATAATCTGTGCGGTGAAGCTTTAACCTAATATCGTGGAATTTTAAAATCACGATATTTCGTGCACTTTAACAGGTCACTAACAAATTGTTAGAAAGGCCTACCCACGATATCAATAGTCGTACTTCTCATGCGTTTAACGCAAACATCGATATCGAGAATGAGAGAAATCTGTTACGAATCCAAAAAGACACACCATCCGTCTACAGCCTGTTTCATGGTTTCCCAATCATCAGGACGGCTTGTGGTCTCCTTCAAATTCGCATCAGATTTCTCGTTGGTTCATAGCCTTAGGCCAATACATGTATATATTCGGTACAGATGAGAACCCCCGTAGGTAAAACCTTAAGTAAGTATCTTCATCGATAAATAAACCGCAAGTAATGATCTTTATTCATAAATGAACCCTGATTATGAAGAATACTCATTCGTCCTGAATTTTCTAGAAAAAACTGTTTGGGTAAATCTGGCAACATTGTTCTAATATTTACCTAAATTTTAAAATATATAGAATTATTTATGGGAGCCACCTCGAATCCTAGTGGGAGGAGCCATATCGGTCCATTGAAAATCTACCTGATCAACCGCAGCCATCTCGACTTTACCCGATTATCACATTATCCTGTCTATACTATTCAGTATAGTCCATCCAATATCAATTGCAGAAGCTGTTTCTATAGGGAGCAAATGAAAACTCACTTCGCTAACACGAGCGTATATGCGAAGAAACGAAACGAAAAATACTACTACTACTACTACTCGTAAACATTCGCCGTCGGCGAAGGGAAGATCAAAAGAGCCGATAGTCAACGTGGACTTGAGTGACTGCTGTCACCGATTCGTCTGGGCCAATCGAATCCGACATCAATGCTTGGGGGTGTGTCTATACGATGGGAGGTCATAAACCACGCGTTATATTTGTGTTTTAATAGCTCTGAAAGATTAAAAACCAGTAGCGTCTGTGGTCTTGGTGTGTGCCGATCGAAATACGTTTTAGGATATAATAATAACCTACATCAAACAATGAAAGAAATTATTTTTCTTTCTTAATGTATTTGTATAAATAAAAGCTTGTCTTTAATTTTTATTCATTTTTCATCATTTATGAAGTATTTTTAAAATCTTAAAATATCTTAATAAAATTAGTTATCTCCGCCACTGCTGCTCACAGGATTTCGCCGCAAGAATTTTTTATGCTTCTGCAATTGATATTGGGAAAACTATAACTCCAGCATTCTAGTGATTTATTAAAGCGATAGATCAACACGGCAGACCCTCAAACTGTTTTTCCACTTTACTCCCTCTAAAATCGCCTGACGACGTATTTAGACCCCTTTAATGGCGTTCTACATCCGCAAATAGGTTAACGACGATGTAAATAACAAGATCGTCACAACAAACGACAGCTTGACATACAAACAGCCCTAGATAATCGAAATTACTTTCAATAAAACTTAAATTGTTTATACTATTACTTAAAAGGGTACCTAATCTGAATAGCTTTTCCTGTGTAGGACAATGTGTTCTTGTTTCAAGGCTTGGAGGGTATATAAGTGCAGGTATAATGGTCCCCCATAAACGCTCCACTGCATATTAATGAAGGAAACTAATTGAAAAAAGCTGAGGAGTCTTGCCACGGTGTGTCGGCTTCGATGGATTTCTTTTATTGATGTCACTAACCCAAACACTGGAAGTGGAACAAAAGATTTTGTCGCAATCCTCGCCGATTGCGATTACTATATAATATTTTCGATATGGTCAATCGCGTTCTTCATTCTCATTATGCTTCAAGACGACATCGACAGTTGCATAAATATATTTTTGCGATTATGCAAGGTGGCCCGGCTTTCACAAGCATGTCCCGAAAATGCCTCGCCACTGCAGTTGAGAAACAAAGTTTCAATGGCAATGCAATGCAGCTCGTGGATTAGTGAACCTCTGAGTCTGAATCTTTGTTTTGAGAAAGGAAATTTCCCAGATAACTTCAAACTGGCAATAGTTCAGCCACTTTACAAGAAAGGAGATTCGAATGATTGTGTTAACTACAGAGCAATAAGCCTGTTATGCAGTATCTCTAAATTATTTGAGATGGCAATTAAGGATCGGTTAACCAATTACTTACTTAAGTACAAACTCTTATCTTCCGACCAACATGGTTTCTGCAATAACAAAAGTACAGAGACAGCACTATCTGAGTTCAGCGGTCGGATCATTTCAAGTATTGACAAAAAAATGTTTGCTTTGGGTATTTTCATTGATTTTTCGGGAGCTTTCGACCTAGTGGATCATCGATTAATCACTGCCAAATTAGAGAGATTTGCCTTCAACTTTAATCGAGTCATACCTCAGTAAAAGAAAACAAATAATAAGAGTCAATAACATTTTCTCTGAGGAAATGGATGTAGAGCAAGGTGGGCCGCAAGGTTCTGTCTTAGGTCCTCTACTTTTCAACATTTTTGCTAACGATCTCATTCTCTATATTCAAAGGATTCATAATGTTCATGTTATCTGCTATGCAGATGACAGGAATATTTTGGTTGTTGACAAGGATCTCAATAAGCTGAAAACTACTGCTGAAGCGGTATTTGCCAATATTGTAAAATGGTCCAACAATAATAACCTACAACTGAATCATCGTAAAACAATAACTGTTTTTTTTGGTAATGGCAGGACTGATGAAATCAAACTTTTTGAAGGTTCCAATGATGAACTAGTAAGTAGTAAATCAGTGAAACTATTGGGGGTTACCTATGATAGGCAACTTCACTGGGATTGTCATATTGATTGTTTGTGTAAAAAATTACAGAGTAGCTGTTATAGTCTGAAATTTATGAAGAACCAATGTAGTGAGTACACACTACTGTCATTGTACTATGCAAATTTTCATTCCCATATAAAGTATGTAGTTTTGATTTGGGGAAATTGTGCACATGTGAATAGAGTATTGGTACTTCAGAAATATGCGATTAGAATTCTTGCTAGTATCGATACTAGAACGAGCTGCAGAGATTATTTTAAAAAATTCAAAATCTTAACTGTTGTAAGTTTATATATACTGGAAGTTTGTACATACGTCTATAAAAATAAAAACAAGTTTTTGAATACTGTTGAGAAGCATAACCATAATACACGTTTCAAAGGCCAACTACAACCTGAGAATCACCGGACTACGCTGTACCAAAAAATTTTTTTTTTACTGGCTGTAAATTATACAACTAACTCTCTTGATGAGCATATTAAAAGCTCCCTCAATTTGAATATTTTCAAAACAAGACTGAAACAGCAGCTAGTTCAGAAGGCCTGCTACACTATAGATGAGTACTTAGTATAATTTGTGTTATGTTCGCGATATATGCAATTGAATTGATTTGTATTCAATATAGCATACTTATATATACGACTGTCTCTTTTGTTGTATCTTGTGCATTCACGTCTTCTACCTTTTTATGATATATTGTCCGAAATGTATGTTCCTGCAAAGATGAATTCCTCAATTTTTATCATATGTTTTAATCTAATGGAATGTATTTTATTTTGTTTTGATGTTTAATTTATTTTGTTTTGATGTTTATTTGTGATTTGTCATAAACATCTGTCTTTGGTCCTTGTGATTGAATTTATATGTATATTTTATGATAAATAAATTGATTGATTGATTGATTGATTGTGGTGGCTGGGAGTCGTGGAGTTAAGGGCACAAGGTGAGAAAAGAGGTATTATTGAAAGTATGTTGAGGTTAAAATGAATACTACTCACATATATTCGGAATTGCAACACCAGTGTGAAAACAGAAACGGTCGTCGCGCCAGAAACGAAAATTAGTATATGCGCAAGGGTGTCATATGTTATTCCTTCGGAATCTTCCGAAATGAAATAGCAATTGGAATTTTCCACAGAATTATGATGGTGATGATGATGAATGAAAGTTAACACACAATTATGATAAATCAGTGGCTGTGACAATAACATACAAGATGGGATAAAAAGGGCGTATCTAAAAATTTAGTTTTTACAGTATATTCAAAACCAGCTGAGAAAGCATACCTACCCCATTTCAGATTTTGTATCTCAATACTCACCCTGGAAACTACCCCCGTTTCAAAAAAATCTCCAAAACAGAGTTAATTCATCGTTTCTGGAAATTTGTTTTTCACTCTATATCCAAAACGAGCTGAGAAAGCATACCTACCCCATTTCGGATTTTGTATCTCAATACTCAGCCTGGAAACTACCCCCGTTTTAAAAAAATCTCCAGAACAGAGTTAATTCATCGTTTCTGGAAATTTCTTTTTCACTCTATATTCAAAACGAGCCGAGAAAGCATGCCCACCCCATTTCAGATTTTGTATCGCAATAGTCACCCTGGAAACTACCCCCGTATTCAAAAAAATCTCCAAAACAGAGTTAATTCATCGTTTCTGGAAATTTGTTTTTCACTCTATATCCAAAACGATCTGGGAAAGCATACCTACCCCATTTCGGATTTTGTATCTCAATACTCAGCCTAGAAACAACCCCCGTATTAAAAAAATATCCTGAACAGAGTTAATTCATCATTTCTGGAAATTTCTTTTTTACTCTATATTCAAAACGAACTGCGAAAACATACCTACCCCATTTCGGATTTTGTATCTCCATACTCACCCTGGAAAATACCCCCGTATTCAAAAAAATCTCCAAAACAGTTAATTCATCGTTTCTGGAAATTTATTTTTTACTCTATATTCAAAACGAGCAATAATTGTTTGTTTGGCGCCGACTCAAAATCAGTTACTTACATTAGTTTAGGAGCTCAATTATCACTTCAAAGTTTTTTTCCACTAGAAAACGTGATACAGGTACGTACAAAAAAATTATGACATTTCAAATGACTGAAAAGACATGTAGGTGGCGCTATCCCTACGAAAGAGACAAACTGATATCAAATTTGATTTTGTCATTGAAAAATACTCCTAGATTATGAATGTTTTGTCAAAATTCACAAATTCAAGATGGCGTCTCCAAGATGGCAAACGAGTTTTGCAATTATGGTCCGATTCGATTCAAAATTGGTATGTGGGTGTTAGGGGTTTTTGGGTTCGGAGATTATGAATTTAGTCGAAGATTATTGATTTTTTGTCAAAATTCATAAATTGAAGATTGCAGCTCCAGGATGACGGACGAGTTAATCTTTAGATGGTCTCCTCGTTGAAGAACTAAATAGCCCAGAACTCACAGGAAAAAGGCCTCATAAAAACGACTTTAACAAAAATGCATAGATTAAGGCGTACTTACTAAAAAGCACAAAATAAAAGGTTTTTTTTATTAATTATTTTATTGTTAGCTCATTCAACTGCTTTTGGAAACACTATACTAAAATAGTGGATCCAATCCATTAGAAATTTCCTAATTTTCTGTACTTTGTAGATCACAGTATAAATGGACAAACTTTCTGAAACATGCAAATGGGTACTTGAAGTTTTGTATTTTGCACGGCGGCGATTAGAAAATGATTCTATATGTTCAAAGCTCCATAGTGGCTAATGATACAATATATCCATAATTACACGGATTTGCTGGTTGAAAAGAGAGAACCTATTTCTAGAGGTTTCTATAAGTATTGTAACGAACCTAGGCCGGACCTGTCGCCTTACGCGTTGCCGTCGACAACGATGAGATCATCCCCGGAGATATTCGAGAACCATCCAGCCGCTATGCCGCGGAAAACAACGGTCAATATTGGAAACAATTGGAACATGCCGTCGCCAACTGGAAGAATTCGAAACATCGAGAATGCTGTATCGGAGATAAATAGACAGCCCTCAAGAGGGAGTGAACAGTCTGAACGAGCCTATACGATCGAGCTATAGAGTGTAGTAATATAAATTAAGTTGTATATTTAAGTGTTAAATAAATTAGTAAAACCAAGTTAAGTTTATTTACGTTACAATTGGTGTCGGAAGTGAGATTTTGAAAATAAACAAGTGATCGTGGAGTGGATAGTCAGAAAAATAAATTGATAGACCTTTTTGTACGCCCAAAATAGACAGTGGCCCGGTTTTCGCGAAGTGGACAATTGTGCGTGGGAATATAAACTGATACGCTGTTCGCGTGAAACAGAAAATAGACAGTGGCCCGGTTTTCGCGAAGTGGACAATTGTGCGTGGGAATATAAACTGATACACTCTTCGCGTGAAACAGACAATAGACTGGTGGCCCGTGGAAAAGAATTCGCGAAGTGAATTTTTAACAAACTGATAACTTTTCGTGTAAAACAGACTGATACCTCGTCAAAGACAAAATGTGTTCAAGAAAAGTGCGCCTTGCGGATTTGAAGGTAGCGGAATTGAAACAGGAATTGGAGGAAAGGAACTGAAACAACAGGTAAAAGCAAGTACTCCAGGAAAGACTTGCAGAAGGACTTATACAAGAAGGTGAGGACCCCGAAACATTTTTATTCGAAGTTCCCGGAGGTGATTTAAGTTTGGTAATGAATAAACTCGAAGAAACTACTAAATCCGTGAAAGAAGAACTGCAACAAAATTCTAGAAATCTGGAAGAGAAACTTCAGGAAAATTCTATAAATCTGGAAGAGAAGCTTTCTAGAAATCTGGAAGAGAAGCTTGAAGAAAATTCTAGAAATCTGGAAGAGAAGCTTCAAGAAAATTCTATAAATCTGGAAGAGAAGCTTTCTAGAAATCTGGAAGAGAAGCTTCGAGAAAATGCAAGAAGCCTGGAAGAGAAGTTCCGGAAAAAAGGGAGAAAAAGGAACTGAAGGAAGTATAAAACGATCAGTAAGCTGGAAAAACGAATTAATAGTGCGCCCTCCACAGAGATGGTTAACGAAAATGCAATGCTGGACTTGAGTTTGAACTTGGATAAAGTTCAAGAGGGTATAAAAGATGTCAAGGTCATTTCTGAAATAGGGAAGCTTTCCATGAAGCCGCCTCAATTCGACGGAAAAACTCCATGGGAAAATTACCGCCGACAGTTTGAAGCAGCGGCCAAAGCAAATGGATGGAATGCAGGGGAAAGAGCTGTAGCACTAACACTTGCATTACGTGGAGAAGCGACGAATATTCTACAAACTCTTACCGCCCCAGAACAGGAGGACTATGATCAGCTGATTAAACATCTAGAATTACGATATGGCCAGGCCCACTTGGAACACGTATACCACTCCCAACTGAAAAATCGCTGCCAGAAATCGGGCGAATCCTTACAAGAATTCGAAGCTGACATTGCACGCTTGGTTCGTCTCGCATATCCAGCCACACCGGAAAATGTAATGGAGCGATTAGCGGTTCAGGCATTCTTGGATGGACTCCGTGACCAAGAAACCAGACAAGCGTTGACACTAGCTCGTCCAACACATCTCGTAGACGCACTGGCACGCGCTTTGGAATTTGAGGCAGCAAAGCAATCCTGCAAAACCCAAAGTAAAGTTCAAACGATTGAGGAAGACTCACCGGAGCCTGCTAACTTGGAAGCTGCCATAAGAAAAGTGATGAAGGAAGTGTTGCCTGAGAAAAGACAGATAAGATGCCGGAATTGTGGCAAAATTGGACATGTGCGTAGCAAATGTCCAACATTCATAGACTCCGATGCAGGAAAACTAAAAAAGGTCGACGAGAAGGGGCAATCGTCGGCATGTGTCCGGCAAGCCTCGGTTAACAACGCATATGTCGCTATCCTTCAACGACAGAACAAAGGTGTCTTCGTAGACGGTCTCATCAATAACGAGCCTTGCACCATGCTGCTAGATACAGGTGCGACTAGGACAATTCTCGGGCCTTCCTTTGGCAGAACACTGGAACGGATTGAACCGACAACTTGGAAGCTACGCACAGCAACAGGGGAGCCAGCTACTGTATATGGCGAGCTACCGATTGAAATAATTTTGGGCAGCACTAAAGTGAAACATCAGGCACTTGTAGCGGACATCGAAGACGATGCAATCATCGGAATGGACATCATGAATTCCAGAGGGTTTGAATTGGATTTCAAAGACGGCGTCCTACGTGTCAACGGAGAAGAGCTGGTGCTTCATGGGAGAAGTGAGGGGTTGATCCGTGTGTTGTTGGCTGAAGATGTGAGCGTACCTGAGAGGGCTGAAACCATTCTGGAGGCTCGCCTGGACGGGAGTACGAGCAGTGGAAACGTGGTGATGTTCGAGCCCAAACTTCATGATGAGAAAATTGGACGAGGGATTGCACTAGGGAAGACCTTGTTGCGTGCTGACAAATTTGTGCCCGTAAGGGTCATGAATGTCAATTATTTTTCAGTGACCTTGAAGAAAGGAACAATATTGGGGCACTGCTCGCCAGTTTCCTCAGTGATCCGGAGTGTACGAGGTACGATTAGCCAACCCAACAACTTGCCCACAGAACTAGAAAAATTAGTTGCCATCTCTTCCAAAGATATAAAACCAGCTCAACAGCCCAAACTAAGAGATTTAGTTAAGAAGTACCAAGACATCTTCGATACCGGACAAGGAAAAGGAGGTCGAACTAATGTGGTCCAGCACAAGATTGATACTGGGGGTGCCCGACCGATCCGGCAATCAGCAAGAAGACTTCCTCTTGCCAAGAAGGAAGAGGCTGACAAAATAGTCAGCGATATGGGAAAAGAAGGAGTTATCGAACCATCTGACAGTCCCTGGTCCTCTCCAGTCGTACTGGTGAAGAAAAAGGATGGATCGACACGCTTTTGTGTAGACTATCGCCAACTTAATAATGTCACGAAGAAGGACAGTTACCCTCTCCCGAGAATAGATGACACCCTAGACACGTTGGCTGGTTCCACGATTTTCTCGACCCTTGATCTGAAAGAGTGGATACTGGCAAGTAGAACTGGCTCAGGAAGATCGAGAAAAGACTGCTTTTACCATCGGCTCAGGATTGTGGCAGTTCACCGTTATGCCATTCGGGCTCTGTAATGCTCCCGCCACATTCGAAAGATTGATGGAAACAGTACTGAAGGGACTCTCATGGAACACGTGTCTGGTGTATCTCGACGACATAATTGTGGTCGGCAGATCGTTTGAGGACCACGTGAAAAACTTGGAGGAAGTATTCCTGCGACTGAGGAACTCCGGATTGAAACTGAGCCCTAAGAAATGCCATCTGTTCCAAAAAGAAGTACGATACCTCGGCCACGTTGTCTCTGGGGAAGGAGTAGCAGTGGACGACCAGAAGATCAAAGCTGTTAAGGATTGGCCCATCCCAAAGACATTCACCAACTTCGAAGTTTCCTTGGTTTATGCACATACTATCGCCGATATGTGCTGGGATTCGCCAACATCGCTAAACCACTGACCAAGCTCACGGAAGGCCAAACAAAGTTCCAGTGGTCCGAAGAATGTCAAGACTCATTCAGGAAGCTGAAAGGAGCTTTGATCAACGCACCTATACTGAGCTATCCCCTACCCAAAGGGAAATTCATTTTGGATACTGACGCCAGCAACGTGGGACTTGGAGCTGTCCTATCTCAGATCCAGGAGGGACAGGAGAAGGTCATTGGTTATTTCAGCAAGACGCTTAGCAAACCAGAGCGCAATTACTGTGTCACCAGGCGAGAGCTGTTAGCTGTTGTAAAGGGAGTGGAACACTTCTGTATGGAAGAAGATTCCTGTTGAGAACTGACCATGCAGCTCTCAAATGGCTCTTACAGTTCAAAAATCCTGAGGGTCAAGTAGCACGTTGGATCGAGAGACTCCAAGAATTCGATTTCGAGATCGAACATCGAGCCGGAACTAGCCATAAGAATGCAGATGCCTTGTCGCGAAGACCATGTCCAGATGATTGCTCACATTGCCGACGAGCAGAAGAGAAAGAAGCAACACTTTGTAGAACCGCGGCAATGGATGACAACTGGAATGACAGCAAGATCCAGAAAGACCAAGAGAGAGACCCCGACCTTGGCTTAGTCGTCAGCTGGAAGAAGGGCAATCGAAGACCATCATGGCAGGAAGTCGCAGGTTACTCGCCGGCTGTTAAGTCCTATTGGGCACAATGGAACTCTCTTATTCTGGACAATGGGATCGTGAAACGGGTGTTGGAGGCCGATATTGGTGGGGAAGACAGACGCCAAATAATTGTTCCCAGGAACAGAAGAGAGGAAGTGCTGCGGGAAATCCATGATGGAGTCGCTGGAGGACATCTGGGAGTGACGAAGACCCTGCAGAAAGTGAGGCAACGGTTTTACTGGGCCAATTGTCAAGCTGACGTCCAGGACTGGTGCAGAAAGTGCGCTGTATGCGCTGCTAGCAATGGACCTCGAATACGACCCAAGGCCCCGATGCGTCAGTACAACGTAGGCAGCCCGTTCGAGAGAATTGCCATTGACATCGCCGGCCCGTTTCCCGTATCCGACCACGGGAATAAATACATCCTTGTGGCAATGGACTACTTCAGTAAGTGGGCGGAAGCCTATGCCCTGCCAACCAGGAAGCCATCACCGTCGCCGACGTCTTGGTGAAAGAATGGATATGTCGATTCGGTATTCCAATGGAGCTGCACTCGGATCAAGGCAGAAATTTCGAATCCAACCTTTTCCAAGAAATATGTCTACTGCTGAACATCCGCAAGACAAGAACCACGGCCCTACATCCGCAGTCCGATGGAATGGTGGAACGGATGAACAGGACGATCAACCGCCACTTGTCCAAGGTTGTCTCTGACCATCAAAGAGACTGGGACCAGTATCTTCATTTGTTCCTGATGGCCTATCGATCCGCAGTACACGAGTCAACCGGTCAAACTCCTGCTAGTATTATAATGGGCCGAGAACTGCGACTGCCTTGTGACCTGAAGTTTGGGATACCGCCAGGACAAGACACTGCGGGAGAGGACTACGTCAGCAAACTTCGGCAGAGAATGGACGACATCCACGAACGAGTCCGGTTGAACATCCAGAGTGCCAGCGATAAAATGAAGAAGACCTATGACATCAAGGCCGACGCTGGAGGATTTAAGGTTGATGACCTGGTTTGGCTGTACAACCCCAAACGTCGTCGTGGACTATCACCAAAGTTGCGGAACTCGTGGGAAGGCCCGTATAAAATCGTGAAAAGGATAAACGACCTTGTGTACCGAATCCATAAGCCACCCGAGGAAACCAAGGGTCGTCCATTTCAACAGGTTGGCCCCTTACGCTGGAAACCATGACCAAGTTCGCACCCTCAAGCCACCGGAGGATGATATGACGTTCGAGAAGTTTATGTCCTTGTATTCAAACGGGCAGAAAGTTCTACATGGGGTTACTAGAGAGGAGTCACGAGACCTTTTCGAGGTGCCTGCTGACTACGCACTAGCGCACTGTGTGGCAGAAGATCTTCAAATGTCCAGGGGCATCGCCGCAGTGTTCTCCAAGAAATTTGGTCAACTCCAAACACTGCGGGAGCAGAATCCAGAAGTTGGTGGGGTGCTACAGTTGAAGAAAGGCCAGAGAAACATCTACTACCTAGTTACCAAGAGGCATTCCCAAGATAAACCGTCCTATGAAGATGTCTGGAAGAGTCTCACCAAACTAAGAGATACTATGGTGGACCAGAATCTGGTGGATCTAGCAATTCCAAAATTGTCCTGTGGTATTGATGGGTTGGACTGGAGAGTCATAAGAAGTATGCTGGAGGCGATATTCAGATCCAGCGGCGTCAAGATTTTGGTTTGCTGTAACCCTCTTCCACGACCGATCATGAAGACCGTGGAGTGTTACTTCCATCGAACTTCACGGTGCAGATATGGGGAGTCATGCAGATATCGTCACACTCCGAGGATGAAATTTCGGGACGAAATGTCTTTAAGAAGGGGGCAATGTAACGAACCTAGGCCGGACCTGTCGCCTTACGCGTTGCCGTCGACAACGATGAGATCATCCCCGGAGATATTCGAGAACCATCCAGCCGCTATGCCGCGGAAAACAACGGTCAATATTGGAAACAATTGGAACATGCCGTCGCCAACTGGAAGAATTCGAAACATCGAGAATGCTGTATCGGAGATAAATAGACAGCCCTCAAGAGGGAGTGAACAGTCTGAACGAGCCTATACGATCGAGCTATAGAGTGTAGTAATATAAATTAAGTTGTATATTTAAGTGTTAAATAAATTAGTAAAACCAAGTTAAGTTTATTTACGTTACAGTATACATTGAACTTTTCATTCATTCTATCAGTATTGGATCGAATCGATTTGTAACACGAGAAAAGATCACACATGCCTCAATAGAGTACAAATGAATGAATCTTCCGTTTTGTTGTCGATAGATTTGCAATCTCCGCTAGAAGTGCCGACGCAGCGGTTTCCCATGACATTTCATTATACGCCGACAAATGGAAAACGAATCGAAATGTTCGATTTAGTTCGAACGGCTGACCGTTTAAGAGTCTAAGATGAATAGGAAAGCTTCTCACATTGCTTTTATGGTATAATAATAAGTTTGATAATAAATTGGTGAGAGTTTGAGTGACTCGCTGATATTTCTTCGCAAATAGAAGTATATCCTTTCCAGGGTTTATATGTAGTGCCAAAAAATTAGCTAGATATGGCAACCGTCGCAAAGACCCACTTTGCGAACGCTTTTTCTTTGAGAAAGCACTTTTTCGGCCTTCTCCGGAAGTACGTATTTCCCGGACTTGGCCGGGAAGAATTACAATGTTGTCATTGTACTTAATAAAAAGCATAGATACAGGACACCAGCATTTATATGGAAATGATAGAAATTCAAGATTAGCAACTGTCAAAAACCCAATGAAATTGCTCCTAATAATAATAATAATAATAATAATATTTATTTACCATTCAATTTGAAATATACAATAATTTTAGTTAACGATAAATAAATATAGAATTCCCACAGAAGGATGAACCTGTGCGTGGGTTGTAACATATTAATGTACCCATAGATTATAATAAATAAAATTGTAACGATATTTTTTTTTTCCGTATGAGCAAAAGAGCATCAGAAGACTTGTATATAGATATCATATCAAAATCACTTATAGATAATATAGAAAAATAACATACTATTTTAAAAATGAAACAATTCGCAATGGAATCATAATAAATAAATAAAATTGTGAAAATAAAGTTTCTTTCAGTGTGAGCAGAAAGGCACGAAAATAATTTTATGTAGATATCACATTAAGGATCATTTATAAATAATATAAGAAGAACATCCTATTTTAGAAATAAAACAAATTGTAATAGGTATTTGCATCAAACATCAATCACATATCAATAAAACAAACAATGGAGAATTGAATTACAGGTTGCACATATCCAATGAGGTTGAAGCTTTGTTGAATATTCTCTCCTGCAGCGAATTTATATACGAATATTTTCCTCCTGTCAAAAATCCAATGTAAATGGAGTTCAATTATCGCAAAATTACAGCGATAATTGCATTGTAGAAAGCGAAAGAGCCCTGCGAAAATTGCACTGTAGACCAATAATTGCACAGTTCATATCCATGGCAATTCTATTGTACACTTTGATAATACAGCGACAATTTATAAGTAAGCTTTCGCACAAAAACAAAGTTATGATTTACAAAATGGTGTTCAAACCTACCATTTTGTATGCCTCAGCAGCTTGGGGCCAATCATGCAGAACTAACATTCGCATCCTGGAACGGGGGCAAATGAAAGTGCTGCGTATGATAACGAACGCTCCTTGGTACGTGCGGAACGTTCGGATACTCGAAGATCTCAATCTGCTCCCCATCAAGGAGCATATTAAGGAACGAAACCGGAAGGTATTCGATTATGCGGAGTCGCATGAGAACCCTCTCATAAGGGAAGCCACTGATTATGCTTGTAACTCTCTCGCATCAAAACATTCATTTTAAATTCGAACCACATCTCGGTCACTTTTTTGGAGAAAAACTGCCAAGACGTCAATTTACCAAATTGACGTCTTCCAAAATTCAAACCAATCGTGAATGGGCGTGTGCCCACTTATTCCCGTTGGAAGAGTAAGAGCCTATTAGGCTACACTTGACAATCAATGTGGAAGAAGACCCAAAAGAATTTATAAGTAACGTCAGTTTGACAAGTAATGTCAAAAATATTATTTATTGAAAATGTCTCGTTTCGGTCGGGCTTCATTACAAGCTATTGAAGAAAATGTGTAGGAAAACGAACCAAATAACACAAAACAGAACAGAAAATACGTGTGACGTCAGTTTATTAGCTTTTGTGCTGAGAAAAACTATTATTTGGATGAAAAAATGCAAATTAATGTTCTGGCAAAAATATTAAGGGACTGGGCATTCGATATGCGTAAGCAGAATGGCGATGAGTATAAATAATTCACTGTTAAAACGATTTGGAACGTAACCGCTAAATTACTGATGGAAAAATATTTCACTGAATACAACATCAATTTCAACCCTTTTACTAATATTGAGTTCAAAGCAGCCAGAGATGCGAAAAATGCCAAGAGAAAACAACTACAAACAGATCCAGAGAAGAGAAAGGAAATTGCAGTTTTTCTGAAGTACGATGAATTCCAAAATATGGTTCGTGATTGTGACGAAAACACTCCAGATGGTTTGCAGAAGGTATTTTTTGTTTTTGCTTTTGAATAAGCTTGGCGTGATGGAGAAGGCCACAAGTGCTTAATTTCGTACTTCAAAGAAGAAGAAAATAACGTAGGTGAGAAAACAGGAAGGATTATTTACGATCCTGTGTTTACTAAAACGACGCAAGGAGGGGAAAAACCATGCGCTTCATTGAAATGGCTAATAAACAATAAAATAAATCCTGATTTGTGTCCAATTCGACTGTACAAAAAATTCCTAGAAAAGCGGGTTGAAATAAAAACAAAACGACCCTTTCTCACTGTAAATCCCGCTTGGAAGTTGAACAGAAAATGGTATGAAGATATTCCTGCTGGACGAAATACAGTAAGCAAATGGACTGTTCTACAAGCCAAAGTTTCTGGTTTAAATACAGAGACTATCAAGCTTACTAACCATTCGTTACGAGCTACGGCCGTCTCCAATCTCGCAAAAAAGGAGGTGGGCGAGCAGCAACTTATAAAAATCACGGGCCATTCAAATTCAAAATCAACAACGCCATATCTACAAATGGATGAAGATCACCATGAAGAAATAGTCAAAAAAATGCGTGGCAATGATGTACCACAGGCACAGCATTCTCAAACATCCTCTTCAGCCCTTAATGCACCGATAGCTGCATTGTCTAACCAGAATACGTATAATAATTGTGTATTTCACTGCAATTCCTGCAACTTTTGATTTAGTTTAACCTTGAATAAATAGTTTCATTATATTTTCACGTATACTTTCATAATATGTAAATGAAAAATATTAAAACAAACGTATTTCTGCGTCTCTTCTTTTTTTTTCCAGTTACGGGATGGTTATTGATGACAAGCTAAGAATTTATAAATTAATAACGTCAGTTTGACAAGTTGACAGTTTATTCGGGAAATATTCCCCGGAATTACACTCGTGCACCAAAATAACCGGATAATTTCGCATTCCAGCGTGTTGTCTTTGAAAAACTGCATTTCTTTTTTCACATGGATTTTTGTCCAGTTAGGGAATTGAATACACTAACATTTCGTGTGCCAACTGAGCAGTTCAAATTTGATGAAAAATTAGATCGATTTGAGAGAGTGGAGTGGCGATTAAGTTATTTTAAAAAATAACTTCAAGGGCCACAAATGGTTTTGTACACCTTCCTGCTTCTAGAATTTAAAAAATCCTCGATCCAGATGTACATGTTTTCATCATCATAGAATAGAGAAGGTTCGGAACAACTTGTACATTCGTTGCAGAAACTTTGTGTTGGCAGTTCCGACCACAAAATCTGTGCTGACAATTGCCGCGGAGAGCGTTTTTTACTGCGATTTACCTCTTATTATAATCTAGCGCTAATAGACTAGTCGAGAAGTGAGTTTTCTGCGAAAAATAGTTCCAAGTCTCCAAGAAATATAAACAACTCATTTGATTCGGGATGCATTTCTGAGAAAGGAGTTTTTTTGTTTTTTTCTACCGACGAAAATTGCAATTGAACTCTAATCTCCGTTATTTATAATTTTAGTTCAACGCTGAAAATAGGGCTCCACGCGAACGCTACGGCATGCGCGCGCCGTCTGTAAAGAGAGTACACCACACAAAATATTTTTTTATAGTATTAAATATCAATTTAAACAAACTTTTTAACAAAAAATGAAACCGACGAAATACGGAACTGAAAAGTAAAAAATAAAATAAACCTTCTTAGTCTCAATAACTACGCTCCTAAATTAATGTACGTACGTACGTAAAATGATGGCATCGAGTTGACATTCTGATAATTTTTTTGAAGTAATTCAATGATCTTCGTTGATTGTTCGTTTGGCGCCGACTCAAAATTAGTTACTTACATTAATTTAGGAGCTTAGTTATTGAGACTAAGAACGTTCATTTTATTTTTTACTTTTCAGTTCCGTATTTCGTCGGTTTAATTTTTTGTTAAAAAGTTTTTATTTTTAAATTTTTTGTGGCTGAAATCTACTAATTACTACCTACTTGTTTTTTTATTACTTCCAAAATACTTACCCACCTTACTCCAACTATTACCAGTTGAATAATATGATTATCTATTGAATGAATGTGTTTTTTTTTGTGGAAGGTTACCCAAAAAACATGTCAAGAAATGATTATCTACTTTTACTATTATCTACTTTTACTATTTGTTGTAATATCAATTAGTTTTGTTGTTCTGGTTAGTTTATTTCATTACTTTGTATATTATTCCATCCTTTCATCGAATATCATGATTGTGACGGATGTGGAACAAAAATAATGACAGTAGCGATCTGTCATTGTCAACTACATATGTGTGTGCCGATGTTCACAAGTGAAAAATCATTTATCCCTTATTTTTCTACTCGTAAGGGTGGATAATTTCATTCGAAATCCAAATATGAGGTGTACCCTATCTATTTAAAAAAGATTCATCGAAATCGAAGAACCCAGTACAAAGTTATGCCTGATAGAATCGGTTAACGGACCAGAATTCAGAGGGTGAGTGATCAATATCCTTCATTTTGCTACCCTTAGGGGTGGATTTAATTTTTCAAATTCAAATGGGACCAACTTCGAAGTACACCCTATCGACTGAAAAAAGAATAATCGGAATCGGACGTCTCAGTAAAAAGTTATGATGCGTGATCATACATAAAAAAATGATAAAAAAAAATATACGCGTCGACTAGAAAACCCCCTTCTTTTTGGTTTCGTCGTTTAAAAATTTGAAAGAGTGTTTTCAACACTTGAAAGAACAAGGAATAGAAACAGGTTTATTTTTCAAAAAGTTCGGCATTTGTTAATTAGTCCTTATTTTTCGGACCTCGGTTTTCATAAAAAACGGATAAATGTTTAAATAATTAGCTCTAAAATTGTTTATATCCTTGGAGCCCTTCTTATATATATATATATATATATATATATATTGTTATGTTATGTTATGCCAGTTATAAGTTTTAAAAGGAAAAAACCCACAAAAAAGAATAATTACTAAATAGTTATTAGTTTCAAGAGATTGTTTTGACATAATTTTGGAAGTTCTATTTATTTGTAAGCCCATGTATAATATGGATAGATAAAAATGTCAAAATACTATAACACAATCAATTTCATACACTGTCATAATGATTATAACCCATAATTGGTAAAAAGACAACAAAAAGTCTAGTTTTACAAAATTTTCATGAATAAAAAGTGATCAACACATTTATAAATTTGAAACATACAGTATATGAAATAGTAGATAACTAAAAGTGGCCAATGGTAGAACAGCAAACTTCTTGATGAGATTAGCCAATCAGGGAATAGATGGTCATATGGAAAATTGGAAATTGTGAGAGAATAACAACGGGGTGATGTCATAAGCAATTATTATTGAAATATGTACATAGTAATAAGAATGAGAAAATAGTTGTATATATAAATTATATAAGATGAACCCAAACAGTGAAATGTGACAATTTGGTGCGCGAATTCAAACATTCAAATAAAAAAGAAGAGGGAAGATTGGTATCCAAGGGAGCGGAAAACAAAGCCAGAAGGAGATCGAAAATAAATTCACAAGGGAATGCCACGCAACATTTTGGGAGAAAGAAAAAATGAAATAATTCCAACATTAGAAGAGAAAAACCAATATTACCTTAATTATACAACATATCCAAGTGTCCAAAGCTGAATTCTGCATATGTATGGTTCCTGATTTATGGTATTGGTGTTCCTGATAGAGCTTGGAGTGAGAAAGGATCCAGTTTCAGGGCATATCTTGAACACTGACATCTCCAGCAGGTATAAAAACTTTAATAGTGCACATCCGGTCCATGAACAATATCACAAATAACGTATATCACATCTGAAGAACTTTATTTCACTTTATATTGAACCATAAAAGAAAAATTCACTCTCAAGGAAAAAGTGAGGTTCTGTCTATCATGATTTGATTTTAATGATTATCCGTGAATATTTGTAGATTCACATTAGTATAAGTTATTTCTCGTAGGCCAGGTAAAATTAAGTCTTCCTGAATTAAGGAAATAATTGCTTCTTGATACTTTGTTGTTTGTTTTCTTACAATGATCAACAATCATAACAATGACCATTGAATAAACTGAAATTAGACAGCAGTGGCTAGTGGCTCTATTGCCTGAACCGGCTATCTGAGGTAAGAGGCGTACCAACTGTTGCTTAGCCGTGGTGAGAAAAGTGATAACAATTGGCAGCAGCGTGACGAGAGAACAGTGACGTTCGCTAGCAATTATTATTACATCATACAAAATATACATACAGGGTGAAGATATCTATCTATAGCATATCAATTTGGCTCACAAAAAAGAATAAAAACTATTAGCAATCTTCATTTTATAACAACAACTATTATTATTCAATTTTTATTTGCAAAATATATTTAATAAAAATATATATATATATATATATATATATATATATATATATATATATATAGAACCTCCAAGGAGCGAAAAATTTTAAGAGCTATTATTTAAACATTTTTCCCGTTTTTTTAAAAAACCGAGGTCCGAAAAATAAGGACTAATTATCAAACGCCTAACTTGTAGAAAAATAAACTTAAATTTTGTTTGCCAATATGACCTTGTTCTTTCAAGTGTTAAAAACTCACCATAATTTATTCAAATTTTTAAACTCATATTTAATACTATTAAAAAATATTTTGTGTGGTGTTCTCTCTTTAGAGCCCTATTTTCAGCGTTAAATTAAAATCATAAATAATGGAGATAGAGTTTCGTGAGTTGAAACTTTTTTATTGGAAATTTCCTCTTCTTTAATAATCTCTTCTCCCATTTTCGCTGCCTTTTATAGTTTTTGAGTTATTTCCAAAGAACTGAATCTTTTTTTTTGTTATTGTTTTTTGTTAATAACAATTGCAATTTTCGTCAGCAGAAAAAAATAAAAAAATATCTTTCATAGAATTGTATCCCAAATCGAATGAGCTATGCTCATATTTCTTGGAGACTTGGAACTATTTTTCGCGGGAAACTCACTTCTCGACTAGTCTATAACCACAGTTCGTGAACTTGTGCATTATTAACTGAAATTTGAAGAATATTTTGTATACTTTCTCGGCGCCATGTGGGTCATCAGGCATGCAAGCTCGAGAGAGATGAGCGATCATAGATAGACACGCACCGTCGCATGGAATGATGAAAGATTCGGCTTTCCTTCCTTCTTTGCCAATCTCGAGGAGCATACGAGGATTGTTTGGAGTTCATTGTAATTTATATCGGTAATGGTAAAGAAATATATCAGGATTGGAACGAGCCCAGGGCTCGCTTTATTCATAATTTGTTTATTTCCATATTTTGGGTTTTCTCTCCCCTACACAGAACGAAATAGTGACCTGGTTGTAATGAAAAAAAGCATAACGACAATGTATTTGGATAATATTTTTCAACCGATGCCCACTATAATGTGATCACTATAATGTTCAGTTGTTGATTGCCTGATGAAGATGTGTTTATACAGTGCTTCTCAAAAGTCCCCTCTTATTTTTGGAACGATTATACATAAACAAGTGGAATTTGGAAACTGAATATTAAAGGTTGTAACCTTCCCTACTAGTGATGATAGATGACGAAATCGTCAAAGATGACGTCACAAGGCCATTTTGACCAATAATTTTAAATGGAACCCTACGGCAAGCGACTCCTCTTTTAAAAGGTATCGAAAAAACCTATTCAATGATACTAATTTTGTTTGTGTTTATGGCAGTTTTAATGGCTCATTAGTAAACATTAAAATTTAAATTCCATTCAGTATGATATTAATTACAGATTTAAGATTCAGTATCTACTTGAAGAAATTGCTCGAAGTGACCTCCATTTACTTCCTGACAGTGAAATATCCTATTTTAAACTCTTCTCGTACTTTTGCAAATGTGTCTGCGGAAACAGCCTCACATTCTGCAACAATACGTTGTTTTAAAACGTCAATATTGTCAAGTTCAGTGGCGTGAACCTTCGATATAGGGTACCTCCACAGAAAAACATCCAAAGGTGTGAGGTCCGGTGATCGAGCTGGCCATTCCGTTGAACCTCGTCGTCCAATCCATCTACCACGATACTCCTCATCCAAATACCGTCTTACTACACCGTAATAGTGTGGAGGAGCACCATCCTGTTGGAATGTTATTTCCAAATTGCCGAATTCATCTGGATTATCTTCCAAAATTTCAAGGATTAACGGTTCTATTGCGTTTTGCAACAGCTCCAGATAAACCTCACCAGTTAAATTAGTATTTAAAAAAGAGGCCCAACGATGTGGTTTCCCAGGATACCTGCCCAAACATTCACCTTCTGGGGAAATTGGGTATGTGTTTCACGAAACAGGTGAGGATTGGCGTCACTCCAATACCTCACATTCTGTGTATTTACATTTCCATTTAGATAGAAAGTACTTTCGTCGCTAAAACAAATTGTTTTGACATAGTCTGGCTGTTGGTTAATTTTACTTTCCATATTTTCACAAAATTCTAGTCTTCGGTCTGGGTCGTCGTCTGAGAGTTGATGAACCATTTTTAATTTGTATGGATGAATTTTTTTTTTTTCAACACCCTGTGTACTGTACTTCGACTGACTTCACAGGTAGATGCAACGTGAGTTGTTGAAGAAGTAGGATTAACTATTACTTCTGCCAGTATATCAATTTTTTTTTCTCATCAGAAATGTGTGGTCTGCCAGACGTTTCGCATCATTAATACTACCCGTTGTTTCAAACTTACGAAGGAGCTACCTTAAATAGGCCCTCGAAACGGGGCGACCGGGAAACCTCTCATTAAAAATGCGTTCTGCTGCATGAATATTTTGTCCAGTTTCACCAATAATTAGGATCGCTGCTACTTAATCACCTAAAGCACGTACCATTTCGCTTCTTGAAGCACTTAAACGTTCGGCTCACAACAGTTTAACAGATTATTAAAATGTACAAAAATATTAAAAGTACCAAAAGCTGCTAAAACAGTTAAACGTTCGATCAACAATACACAAATTATGAAATGTACAAAAACATGGACAATTACAAAAACGTCGAATTAGGGAGACTAACAAAAACGTCAGCTTCTTTGACACTATCCAGATGCGGAGCTTGAATTTTGAATTTTAGTATTAACTGATTTAATTCATCACAGCTTTGCGTTTTTAAAAAGCGAGTTGCCAAAACTGCCATAAACACAAACAAAATTACTATCATTGAATAGGTTTTTTCGATGCCTTTTAAGTAGATACTGATTCTTAAATCTGTATTAAGTATCATACTGAATGGAATTTAAATTCTACTGTTTACTAATGAGCCATTACAACTGCCATAGACACAAACAAAATTAGTATCATTGATTAGGTTTTTTCGATACCTTTTAAAAGAGGTGTCGCTTGCCGTAGGGTTCCATTTAAAATTATTGGTCACAATGGCCTTGTGACGTCATCTTTGACGATTTTGTCATCTATCATCACTAGTAGGAAGTTTACAACCTTTAATATTCAGTTTCCAAATTCAACTTGTTTATGTATACTTGTTCCAAAAATAAGAGGGGGGGAGGAGACTTTTGAGAAGCACTGTATGTTCACTACAAACAGTGTCAAAAATTAAGCTCGATTATAGCGCGACTCCATACATGCAAACGAGGAATTAGAGGCATCTTTTTCAAGGGAACTGCACATTCAGAAACGCAACTAGCATGCATGATACAGCAAATAAGCCATGACTGGACAGTTGGCGACGTCGCAATCCAACGATCGCTCGCATTTAGTTGTTCGAGATAGTCTTATGAACGAAAAGTCAAAGCTATGGATCGATTTCGCGCAAAAAATGGTAGGTAGGCTATAAATCAAAAGTTGAAAAAAGGAAAAATAAATTGTCTGAACTGTGTAAGGCTCGAAATACGAACAAAAAACAGTCTAATGAAAAAATGATGTCTGTTAATCTCAAAGAACTTGGGAAAAATTTGAAGTGTCGGAACTGCCACCAAGTTTTGAATTTGGAGAATGTACTGAAAGAAAAACATTGAGGACCTGCATCAATTTTAAGGATCCGTTGTGATAAGTGCGAAATCCACGAAACGATGTATGATGAACAAATTTTGCAAAAATTGGTTCGTTTCATTGGTATAGAGTCAGAATTATCAACATGCATGAAATCATACAAAGAATGTATTTCAGAGCGACTTGAGAACGAAAGACTATCTTGTAATTTACCTAATTTAAGTGCCTTAAAAAATGTTATATCAAGGAATTTATTGAAAAGAATTGCGCAACAAAATATAACATACGATTTTCTGGAACAAATGTTTCACGATGAAGGTGAAGAAGCTGTGATCAATAACCTAACCTGGAGTTACTAAAAATAGGAAAGCATTAACTAAAATCATCAATGATTTGAAAATAAATGTTTAGACAATCATGTGATTATTTAGTATAATAGTTAAAAATAAATAATATTACATTCATTGTTGTTAATATTTTTTGTAGATTTATACGTTATATTTCATTAGCCTGTTAGAAATCTGAATCATTTTTGTTTATGTTCACAATTATTATTCATAAATATGTGCATTCCAAAACACAGTTCAATTCAAAACAGCAAGACCCTCGCGCTCTCGCTTATTTTTGAATCACGGTTGCTCGCTTGCGGCGTTGCCACGATTCTCAGCCTTCCCCTTCACATACGCAATAATTTAGAGACTCCTTATGGCAATAACTAAATAACTGTATGACTACGCGGGTTTAATTTTTTCTATAATATTTGTAACTTACCCTTTGATAATATACTAGTTTTTCAAAAATATTTGAATGGAGAGTTTTTAGTTATACCTTAAAATGTGGTGTCCGCGGTAGCTCACTATAGGAATTACGTGTTAAACGTTGCAACTTTGAAGCTTTATATCTCGCTTTCGGTGTGGTACATTCCAAAAATTTGATATGATATAGGTAATAATGTTAACTAAGAGTGGTATAAATATAAACGCAATCTGATTGGAAGTGGATTTCACGACAACTACCTCAAGGACCACGTTCATTGATACAATCTCCTTGAAACTCGACTGTCGATCCTGGCATCAATGTATTTTGTACATTAACCAATCAATTTTATTTCTTATACTAATTATTAAAACTAGATTAGGGACATTCTTTCATGGCCTACAATGATTATTCTATCACCTAGAGTTCATTGTTCAATCACAATAGTGTAATAACATTAATGTTTTTTGTGCATTATCCAACCAACTTTATTGCTCATTACGATGATTTAAAGGCACATTCTATCAATGAGAGTACATCTTTTGATCACCAGTAACCATCCATTCAATGTTTAAGAGCATTATCGTAATGGTCGAGGACATTCATTACTGGCTGCATAACATCTTCCTAGGCGCCTTAAAATACAGGGTGTTTCATAACTAGAGAGGAAAAGAAACTGAGGATTCCTCTTGGAAAATTAATAGATCTTTCCCAATCAGATAGGGGGGCATTGAAGCTGAAATATGAAAAGTTTGTAAGTTTCCATTGATATGCAATGAAGAAAAATCTTATTATATTTAGAGAGCACCATTTTAATAATGAAGTAACATGTCAGTTGCCATAGTGGCATAGCACCAACCCCTCTCCAAGGTCAACAACTTGGATTTTTCATCGGGGCCCGGAACTAAATAACGTATATCAATTTCCACCCCATCCTTTGTAGGGTAAAAACCCCCACATACTGGACTATAACTCCAAGAATATTGGAGTAAATCAAATGGTTAATCAAGCGAAGTCTGCTAAACATATTTTACAGATACTTCCTGGAAATAAAGATTCAAAATCCATTCGTAGTGAGTAGTGACCACTTGTATACTAGTTTCGAGGTATTTGGTCCTCATCAGTATAGGACAAATAAATCTGACAAAAACCTCTGCAAACCAGAATGAAATAATCCGATTTAGGGGGGTATTGAAGCTAAAATATGAAAAGTCTGTGAGTTTCCATTGATATGCAATAAAAAACAATGTTATTATATGTAGAGAGCACCATTTTAATAATTAACCGACGAAACCAAAAAGGAAGAGGTTCTCTAGTCAACGCGTATATTTTTTTTTTGTATGATCACGCTTAACTTTTTACTGAGACGTCCGATTCCGATAATTCTTTTTACAGTGGATAGGGTGTACTTCGAAGGTGGTCCCATTTGAATTTAAAAGATGAAATCCACCCCTAAGGGTAACAAAATGAAGGACATTGATCACTCACCCTCTGAATTCTGGTCCGTTAAGGGATTCTATCAGGCATAACTTTGTACTGGGATCTTCGATTTGGATGATTCTTCTTTTATCAGACAGTTGATCGTATTTGAATTTCGAATGGAATTATCCACCCTTACGGGTAGAAAAATAGGGGATAATTGATTTTTCACTTGTGAACATTGGCACACATATGTAGTTGACAATGACAGATCGCTAGTGTCATTATCACAATCAATATATTCTATGAGAGGATGGAATGATATACAAAGTAATGAAATAAACTAACCAGAACAACAAAAATAATTTATATTACAACAAATAGTAAAAGTAGATAATCATATTATTTAACTGGTAATAGGTGAAGTAAGGTGGGTGGGTAAGTAAGTATTTTGGAAGTAATAAAAAAACAAGCAGTTAGTAATTAGTAGATTTCAGCCACAAAAAATGGAAAAATAAAAACTTTTCAACAAAAAATTAAACCGACGAAGTATGGAACTGAAAAGTAAAAAATAAAATAAACCTTCTTAGTCTCAATAACTAAGATCCTAAACTGATGTAACTGATTTTGAGTCGGCGCTGAACAAACAATCAACGAATATCATTAAATTACTTCAAAAAAATTATCAGAAAGTCACCGCCCAACCTAATTCAATTGCTTGTTTGTTTGGCGCCGACTCAAAATTAGTTACTTACATTAGTTTAGGAGCTTAGTTATTGAGACCAAGAAGGTTTATTTTATTCTTTACTTTTCAGTTCCGTATTTCGTCGGTTTAATTTTTTGTTAAAAAGTTTTTTGAAGTAACATGTCAGTTGCCATAGTGATACTTATTCTTTAGGCTACTGGAAACATCATAAAAATTCCATTTCAAAATTATTCACCGAACTTTTAGAAAAAATAGCGATTTTATGAACAAAAACACAGAAAAAATCAAACGCTCTTCAGTTGACGAAGACTCATTTGATGATTTCAACCGGAAAATGTGAAATTACAGTAGAGCACCCAATATACAGAAATATTGTACTGAGTTTCACATAAAAATATCGGGGGCAACAACTTATTCATTTTCAAAGAGGAATCCCAATTTCCAGTTTCGCACCCCAGCTATGAAATATATTTTTAGTCAAGAAAATGTTGGTTTCTAGAATTCTGCAATAAGAAATGAATTCATATTACCAAAGATTCTGCTTATTTCAACTAGATCAATGATACCTTCGCTTGAATCAAGAATAAAATTTATTTGGTAAAAAAAATATATTTTCCCATAAAACATTGTATTTCATATAGTTAAATACTTTGAGATTTCTCCAGATATTCACAGAAAATGTGTATTTTTGAGTAAAAGTTGTTTGATTTTATTTTGTAGAAAAATCTTTCTATAAAGGACCAAAAAACTATACTTTCCTCTGGAAAATTCAAATTAAAAAGACATATTGAAAAATTTGATTCCATCAAAGTAATTGAGGATTTCTTCTATGTTTGTGATATATTCTCCAATGGCGAAAATAAAAAGCTGAATCGACGACTTCTTGGATTGCAGGAAGTTTATATGGTCCTCCGCTTCTATAAAAAAATGATAACTGCGAATCACGTATGGTGAACTTGGTCGTTTGAGATTTTCCATTAATGTTCTTTTCAATAACTTTATTGGGCACGAAAAACCCGTGGTGGGCCCACAAAACTGCTGCATCTCGTCCATCTGACAAACAAGTCAATTCGTGTTATTATAACTGGCATGAAGAGACTACTACTTTCTCTTTCTAGTTTCTCAAAGGTGTAAAAATGATATAAATAAAGTCCAGGGGGCTGCCGAATTCAAAACTCTTTGGATTTAATAAGGCTCTAGTATTGTAGTGTTCTACCCATTCTCTCCCATTTATGACACAGAAATATGGGAAAATTAATTTTTTCAGAGGTAACAGTAATTCATTGAAGAGTGAAAAGTACAGAACCTCATTTGCCATGTGTGAATCGTTTTTTCCAATTGAATCATATGTCTCTGCAAGCATCATATAACGGAAAAAAATCAGTTTGTTGAAAGTTACATCGAAATAGGGTCAAACATTACATTGTTATAAGGCAAATTTTCATTGTAGTAATGATTTCAACATAACATTAATCATGAAATTACGTTATTGTAATGGACATGATATCCTTATTGTAATGATTTCGTTGATTATTTAATCACAGAAATGAACTGATTTTCATTATGTTTGGTCATTGCCTCAAGGAAAAATACGTTGGAACAATGATTTTGTAATAAATCACTAGTGGTCATTAATATCAAGTCCAATATTTCTTTCTGTGTATAGGACGAGCTGAAATGCTCTGACAAAACGATGAATGAGCTTGTCGATTATCTCTTTGTATGTATTTTTTATTGTATTTCTGCAAAGTAAACTATCCATCTATCTCTCACATAGGAAACAATTCGGGAAGGTGGATTATTTTTAGTGAAAACGGTGTCCCCGAATCATCAGCTGCCGTCTCAGGGTAAAATTTTAAACGCCGCCGCTGCCGCCATTAGAATTAATTTGAAGGCAGATAAGCCTCTGTTACTTCGTGGACAATAAATTTAGTGGTTCTCGAAATAACCTGAACCCTAAATCATCCCTGCTATTAGTAGAAGTTATATTCCGGTAAGCTTCTTTCTCATTTCGTTTTTAGATCGTCAACATCTATCGAAAATGCGTTCTATCACTTCTCTTCGAAAAATCGTAAATGAATCAGGGACGCAGATATCGAAGCGAAATTCCATATCCCCGTAGAAAAAAGAATTTCATTCCGAATAACGAGAAGCACGATAGAATCGGAGTTCGGGAAATATTTTTTTTTCCCGCTCTAAAGTGAAAAAAGTTATTTTTGGTGAGGCATCGGTGCAGACTTCTGTTGGAAAAATCGCAAAAAAATCAGGGACAGAGCGATCGGTGTGAAGTTCTGGAAATTCATGCAAAAAACTATGAAAAAAACAATTTTGGGATTTTTTTTGGAGAAAAAAAATCATTTCCGGCTTTTTTTACGGAAGTTAGGATTTTTTTTTCTAAGTCGGGAACGATAGAGCAATTCTGCGAACTCCAATCGATTCAGAATGGCCGAATTAGTCTAGAAACGGAATTTCGTTTCGATAAGGATTTATTTTTGAAAAGTCAAATTTTCGAACAAGTCCTAAATATCTTTGAAAACCCAAAGTGGTCGTATCGATCTCCGGTTTGAACTAAAATGTGTGAAATGTCGCGTAGATCCCGAAAATATAGCATATGTGGTATCTCAATCCGACAGTTTCACCGTGAATCCTTCAAAATCGAGATAACGGCGAGAGAAATCATAGATGGCGCACCGGTCGACTGTGACATGTCAAATGATAAAACCATCGGAGCGCAATCTGAAAATAACTTTTCTATACGTAAAAAACTCCGCTGAATCCAAAAAAGTGACCGTTTCGTCGGACCGCAGCTAAGAGAGCTATGATGTTGCAAAGATTCAAAACATCAGTGCGCCGGCGGAAAAGATGTAATAGCTTCTTCATTTCATGTCCTATCGACAAGATGGTCACTTTTTTGGATTCAGCGGAGTTTTTTACGTATAGAAAAGTTATTTTCAGATTGCGCTCCGATGGTTTTATCATTTGACATATGTCAAAGTCGACCGGTGCGCCATCTATGATTTCTCTCGCCGTTATCTCGATTTTTCAGGATTCACGGTGAAACTGTTAGATTGAGATACCACATATACTATATTTTCGGAATCTACACATTTCCAACATTTCGGTTCAAACCGGAGATCAATACGACCACTTTGGTTTTTCGAAGAAATTTAGGGGCCTAGGCGTTGTTCGAAAATTTGATTTTTCAAAAAAAAATCCCTATTGAAACGAAATTTTGTTTCCAGACTTATTTGGCCATTCTGAATGGACTGGAGTTCGCAGAATTGCTCTATCTTTTACCGTTCCCGAGATAGAAAAAAAAATCCGAACTCCCGAAAAAAAAAAGAAATGATTTTTTTCCCGAAAAAACCCCAAAATCGTTTTTCTCATAGTTTTTTGCATAAGTTTCCAGAATTTCACACGGGTCGCTCTGTCCCTGATCTTTTTGCAATTTTTCCAACAGAAGTCTGCACCGGTGCCTCAGCAAAAATAACTTTTTTCCCTTTGGAGCGGGAAAAAAATATTTCCCGTACTCAGATTCCATCGTGCTTCTAGACATTCACAAGGAAATTCTTTTTTCTACGGGGAAATGGAATTTTGCATCGATATCTGCGTCCCTGATTTATTATGGATTTTTCGAAGAGAAGTCTGCACGCTATCAGCATGATAGAACTCATTTTCGATGACGTCCCTATGGATGTTGACGATCAAAAAACGAAATGAGAAAGAGGCTTTCCGGAATATAACTTTTTCTGACGTAGAAAACTCCGCTGATTCCAAAAAAGTGACCATCTCGTCGATAGAACCACAGCTGAGAGAGCTATGATGTCGCAAAGTCTCGAAACCTCGGTGCGCCGATGGAAAAGATGGTATAGTCCATCCAATATCAATTGCAGAAGCTGTTTCTATAGGGAGCAAATGAAAACTCACTTCGCTAACACGAGCGTATATGCGAAGAAACGGAACGAAAAATAATCTGTACTACTCGTAAACATTCGATGTCGGCAAACGGTAGATCAAAAGAGCCGATAGTCAACGTGGACCTGAGTGACTGCTGTCTATTCACAAACCGATTCGTCTGGGCCAATCGAATCCGACATCATTTCTCGCAGGTGTGGCTATATGATGGGAGGTCATAAATCACGCGTTATATTTGTGTTTTAATAGCTCTGAAAGATTAAAAACCAGTAGCGTCTGTGGTCTTGGTGTGTGCCGATCGAAATACGTTTTAGGATAGTCTAGTTTTGTAGGATATTCTAGTTTTTTTTCTTAATGTATTTGTATAAATAAAAGCTTGTCTTTATTTTTTTTTCATTATTTATGAAGTATTTTTAAAATCTTAAAATATCTAAATAAAATTAGTTATCTCCGCCACTGCTGCTCACAGGATTTCGCCGCAAGACTTTTTTATGCTTCTGCAATTGATATTGGGAAAACTATAATAGCTTCTTCATTTCATGTCGTATCGACGAGATGGTCATTTATTTGGATGTTTTCCGCATGTTCTTCTAACTACAAGTCAGAGGCGGTACTTCGATGGGACATAATTCATTTTTTTTGCATGCTCTGGAGCTATTTTTCTATACTGTGATATTGATTTGATTAGTAACCCATCATATGTAGAATGATTATGAAATATATCAATTGTCAATCATCATCGACTACTGAAAGTGTTTCCGACTTCAACCAATTTATTAACTGAAAAATAAAAATAATAAAGAAGAATTCAAATCAATATGAATTTGGTGTTGGTGAGTAATGGCATTCGATATTTTCTGGTCAAACAGAGAGTAAATAATCCAATGAGGTAGTCTGAAAAGTTTCCGACCTGAACATGACGATGGCAGCACTCGTCAATAATAGCTAGGGAATGTGTTTCCCATATTTTGAAAGGTACTCACCGAAATTGCAGCCACTTTGCACGCGAACAAATTTCAAATTTTTTACGTAAATATAACATCAATATCTCATATACAGATAATAATTTAACTACATTTATTAAGAACAATGAAGATAAAACTGAGAAATCCGATGAATCTGGAGTTTATAAATTAACTAGTGGATCTTGTGCAAGTTTTTACATAGGCCAAACAGGCAGAACATTCACAAAACGATTATCAGAACCGAGGGGGACACAATTCTTTAAATAGGTGTACAAACAGAAAATTAAATAGTTCAATACGACTTTCAGTTCCAAATTATTTCAATATCAGTTTCAGTAATTCAACAAATACCACTTCATACTTTAAATAGTATTTTTATTCCAAAAATATCCACTCCATACTTTAAATATTATTTTCACTATCCAAATATCTACAATATATTTAGAAAATATTTCAATATTTGTCAGTATTTCCAAGAAATACTTATAGTTTCAATTCATTACCAAAATATCATTCTCAGTATTTCATTAGTTTGAATGTTACAATATGCTTTTTAGTCCTCGAATATGTTTCAAATATTTGAGATGCAGTTCAGTCTACAATTATTTTCTTGTACACGCTCCACAAAATGCCTCCTTTGGAAACTGAAAATAGTCCGCAAAATATTACTTTACCGCACTAGGCCGGTAAAGTCGTCATGGCACCACTTTATCGGACTATTTTTGTTTATTCAGAATACTCATAATCAACAGCTTACAACCGTTTCAGGAGACAATGAACTATGGAATATTTGAAATTTCGTAGTGACAGCACACGTTTTCTTCGAAATAATCTTTTGGAGTGCTTATTTCATGAAACATGAACACTATAGTCTAAGAGCCGGTGGGAGATCGACCTTCACCGATCTGATAACTCGATAAGACATATTTTTTATCAAATATTATTTATAAACAAATAGGCCTATGATAATTTGCCTATCAAAAAGTGTTCATAGCTATTTTTAATTGGATTGATTTTAATCAATTGTATTTCATCACCTTCACTCTTTTGATAACCGAATGAGTTTCATCTCAACTGATAGTTTTGAACACAGAATATGCCTAGGTAGGCTTGCCTACTTATTTCTGTGCATGGCTACCTGGCAAGCAGATGTTAACAGATAAGTCAATATAGGTAACTACACCGATCTGTTAACCAATCGAAATGGATATCATAGGTAAGATAATTTATTTACAAAACCAATCGTATGGCTTGCCTGCAAAATCGCACATAAATATTATTGCCAAGCTATAAAGTTTTGGAATTTTAGCTATTTGATAGGTGCGAGAGAATAGAGCGTCCGAGGTCCGTGTGATAGAACAGGACACAACATAGCAGCTGCTACTGGTTGTGATACAAGCGGCATTTTATCAGAAAGGTAAAGTTCGGCCACTTGAACTGTTCTCCAAAAATGAGTCATATCAAAACATATTTGCGTCATTACTAGATGAAGCTGATATTTTCATAAATGAAAAAATGCAAGCCGTTCAGGAGTTTACCGCTCATATGTATGGTATAAAAAATTGCACTAGTGTGAATAACGCCAGGTATTGCATTTTTATGAGAAGTTATTCCGCAAAAGAAGATTATGAGCACTTTTTAAAAAAAGTAAAAAGTTATGACTCCAACAATTTGCCACCATGCTGGTCTTCCTTAACCCAAAAAATTTTACGAACGATTTATGTCAATTCTATGTGGCTTCATGCGACTGATCAAGATTGCTTAAAATTGCGCCCTGAAAACTGTGGTTTGGTTTTAGACGATGGTCATTTTAAACCAATTGGATTTGTTGGGGACCAAACACCCTTAAAAATTGATGACATCGCACAAATCATGGATAATGGAGATAGAAGAATTATTAGAATCTGATGTGCATTATTCAGCTTCCGGTGATTCCGATGGTGAATAATAAAAATTATAATATATATCTGAATTTAATTTTTTTATTTATTTTATATGCTTTGTAATAAGCGCTTTTAACAACATAAATGTATTAAATTTTATTTTTCTATATTGATGATTTTTTAAATTTATTATACTAAAATTTTGAAAGTAACACTTATTCTTTCACGCTTTACTAAGAAAGAATAATTTATTTATTATTTAAAATCAAATGAATGCAGTGAAGCGGGAAAGAATAAGTGTTACTTTCAAAATTTTAATATAATAAATAAAAAAAAATCATCGATATAGAAAAATATAATTTAATACATTTATGTTGTTGAAAGCGTTCATTACAAAGCATATAAATTGAATAAAAAAATTAAATTCAAATATTTATTATAATTTTTATTATTCACCATCGGAATCACCGGAAGCTGAATAATGCACATCAGATTCTGATAATTCTTCTTCATCTCCATTATCCATGATTTGTGCGATGTCAATTTTTAAGGGTATTTGGTCCCCAACAAATCCAATTGGTTTAAAATGACCATCGTCTAAAAGCCAATCACAGTTTTCAGGGCGCAATTTTAAGGAATCTTGATCAGTCACATAGAATTGACATTAATCGTTCGTAAAATTTTTTGGATTAAGGAAGACCAGCATGGTGGCAAATTGTTGGAGTCATAACTTTTTGATCAGTCACATAGAATTGACATTAATTCAAAAGTGCTCATTATCTCTTTGCGGAATAACTTCTCATAAATGCAATACCTGGCGTTATTCACACTAGTGAATTTTACCATACATATGAGCGGTAAACTCTGAACGGCTGCATTTTTCATTTATGAAAATATCAGCTTCAGCTATAATGACGCAAATATGTTTTGGTATGATTCATTTTGGAGAACAGTCATGGCCGAACTTACCTTTCTGATAAAATGCCGCTGTTAATCACAACCAGGTATGCAGCTATTTGTCCTGTTCATCACAGGACCTCGGCGCTCTATCTCCGCACCTATCAAATAGCTAAAATTCTGAAACTTCATAGCTTGGCAATAATATTTTATGTACGATTTTTTGCAGGCAAGCCTATACGATTGGTTTTGTAATTAAATTATCTCACCTATGATATCAATTTCTATTGGTTAACAGATCGGTGTAGTTACCTATATTGACTTACCTGTTCACATCTGCTTGCCAGGTAGCCATGCACAGGAATAAGCAGTTATGTATGTTTTGTTTATTGGGAAATCTGCAAAATGTTGTATGCATCACGGGTGCAAATGGCTTTAGCGGATATCATCTTTAACAATTCCGATTCGTCCGCTAAAACCTCACTTTGCGAACTTGTTACATAATGGTATATTAAAGTATAAGTGGATAAAAAGGGCTTTAAAACACGCGCGATTTTTCGAACACGACGGAGTGCTCGAAATAGAGCAAGTGTTTTTAAGACCAGTTATCAACGAATACTTTACGCTATTTTTTTTTATTGGTGCACTTTGAAATCATATATACTGGTATTATTACTACAAAAAATAGAAATAGGAACTAATAATGCAAAATGGTTGAATTTGTGATGTGACATCAGTATACCTTTCGTTGTCATGGAAATGAGAAAAACAAATATTCATTTGCAATTTGTTATCAAAGATCAATATTTGTTGTCACCAGAGCTCAAAAATGAATTATTCTAATATCGATTTTTTGAATGGTGAGGCAGAATTGCGGTTAATACCGCGAAAATCCAGTGATATATAGAAAAAAGAATATGAATATCAAATGGATGGAGGAGCAAGAGGTATCACATATAAATGAACGAGTTGTTAGTAATATTTTATTTGACGTTACAAGGTACTCCTGTCAGATCAATAATAAAAAATTTGTCATTTAGACTTCACGTTTCTCGATTTTTTTATGTTGCCATGGTAACTTTAAAAAACCCGCGTTTTTTTAAGTTTGATTTAAACACGCTGAGGCGTGCTTTAAATGGGAAAAATGGGACACCAATAAAAAAAACTCCTATTATTTTTACGTTTTTATTATGTTTGCAAGGATCCCATCCGTTTCAAATCAGTAGTCCATAATTAAACAAAATCAACAAAAAATAAAATATTGAAAAAAAATTACTCAATTAAGGATCCATATTCCTGATCCACTTAAGGATTATTTAAGGGTAGTTATATTTTTTATTCAACACTTTTTTTTACTCACGAACTGTGATATTTTAGACATGGCATGAAAATTGGCCTATCTCTGCGGTTTTTCATTATAATATGGTTTAGGTTGATATTTATTTGTACACTGAAAAAAAAGCTAGGGTTTATAGTTAATACATATTTGTTTGAGTGCCTTTTATTTACAATATATAAAGAAAAGGAAATTTTATTTGGTATTAAGTAATTTTATTTAATATTAATAATCTCGATAATATAATTCAGTAATCTATTTTGAAAAGGGAAACATTCTCAATTGAATGTTTCCCTTTTCAACATGAATACCCCACAAGAGGTTATCTTGACGATGGAAGATAGTGACTAAGGTTTATCTTTCAGTCGCAGATGATTCCACATCTGATTTTATGAACATCCTGTTTATATTTTCAACAAATCAATCAGTAATCTATATAATAAAAATTTATCTCGATTCTTTGTAAGCGCAAAACGCGAGAACGGCAGGACCGATTTGTTTTTTTTTTAAATGTCCCTAATAGCCCGAGGATGGTTTATACGGAAAATCAGAAAAGTTGCCCGGAAATTGGAAAATTCGGGTATATAAAAATTTGGCGAAGCTAAAGACTATCGATTCATTCACCAAAAAGAAAATAGCTCAGTGGTTGAACTATCGCCTACCAAGCAGAAGGTCACAGGAACGAATCCCGATCGGGATAACATTTTTTTATTTAATAAAAACAACGGTTGGACCGATTTGGCTAATTGTTTTTTTGAATGTATAATACGCCGAATAAGGTTTTTAGGGAAACATAGGATTTTTAGAAAAGTTATTGGAAATTTCTTTGACCTTGAAATGTTTGGGATAGCGGAAAAACAGGAAAACGGAAAAACAGGCAAACGAAAAAACAGGAAAACGAAAAAACAGGAAACGGAAAAACAGAAAAACGGGAAAACACGAAAACGGTAAAACAGGAAAACGGTATAATTGGAAAACAGGAGAATGGGATAACTGGAAAATGGGATAACGGGATAACGGAAAAACGGGATAACGAAAACACGGGATGAAAGGAAAACGGAAAGCGGGCAGAGTCACACGCATAACCTAGATGGAACAACACAAAAAACAAGAAAAAAAAATTCTATGCGGAGTTTTCAGGAAAATTTTTTAGGGAATATAGAAATTTGAACAGGATGACGTCTGTCGGGTCAGCTAGTAAAAATAAATAGTTTGTTTGAGTTCGATATATTTATAATTAAGATATAAATTTATTCCCAATAAAATCATTTGTTGGGCGATATTACCAAAAATGTATTCATTAATTTTAAGTTTATTTGAAGTGAATAAGTCATATTAACAGATAAACTTTTTCGTTTTGCTTTTTCCGTGTTATTTGTGTTATTTGTTATAAATGATTGTTAAAAAATTATTCGAATAACTAATTTATTAGTTGATTATTAATTTAGTTAACTATGAATAAACTGTTTTTTCAGTGTAGGCATAGGTAAACTGGACCGCAAAAACAGCAGATATTTTTCTGGTAGATTGTTCCTAGAGTTGATCTGATATTTTATCAGCATACCTTTTCTTTTTAGTTTGGCATTTTTTTTATATTATTTTTTTTTTTTAAAATTGTTTTGTCTTTTTTTTGTTTTAATTTATATATATATATATATATATATATATATATATATATATATATATATACAGTGTGACCCATTTAAAATGGAACCACCCCTGTAGAATACGCATTTTTCAGTCAATCTCAAAAATATTTTTGTCTAATATTAAGCATCAAAAACTGTATCTTGACACAAATTATCATAACTATAGTTTCATTTCCAAGGCACTCTATGGTTTTTTTTCTTTGTCAAAAACGGCAAAAGTTTATTAGGCAATTTTTTTTCCAAATTTGACTACACCACTGGATTCGTAGTCATTATAAATTAAAACCATCAAAATTTCATAACAAAAACGAAGTGACAACAACTTTAATTTTGGAAACAAAGTATTTGATTATAATTTTTATTTAGATTGCAGACATATTTGAAATCTGGCAACACTGCCGATACAAAGTAGAATACAAGTGAATTTGTACAGCGAAAATCCGAAGTCAATAACTCATTCCGTTCAACAGTTATAACTACTGAAAGTATGGTAATGTGAGCGATTTGTGGTGTACTAAGTCACAGCCTACTATTGATTTAGTACAATACCTATGCTCAATGTATTAGTTCAGCTTTCCTCAAATTATTGATACCTTCTCTAAAAGCTTGTTTCAGTTGAGTTTTGCAGAATAAAAAAGGAACATTTTTTTTGTCCTGCTTTCTGTTTTATTATTGAATAAATAATTTTGATACTTTAAAACTTGATTCGGTTCATTTCGTTTTTATCTGCTATTGAAAACTGCATAACTTGAAAATGAATTTTTAATTTTCCGTTATTTTCGAATACACTTATAACCTAAACTCAAATAAATGATTTTAAGGGAATATAATTCACAAATCCAGTGGCGTATTAGATTTTTATTACAAAATCGCTTCCACCAGAAATCGCTCACATTACCATACTTTCAGGAGTTATAACTGTAGAACGGAATGAGCTATTGACTTCGGATTTTCGCTGTACAAATTCACTGGTGTTCTACTTTGTATCGGCAGTGTTGCCATATTTTGAATATTTCTGTAATCTAAATGAAAATTAATATCAAATACTTTGTTTCCAAAATTAAAGTTGTTGTAACTTCGTTGTTACCCAATAGTTTTTCATGAAATTTTCATGGTTTTCATTTATAACGACTACGATACCAGTGGTGTAGTCAAATTTCAAAACAAAAATTGCCTAATAAACTTTTGCCGTTTTTACAGAAAAAAACCATAAATCTTGAAATGAAACTAAAGTTATGAACATTTGTGTCACGATACAGTTTTTGATGCTTAATTTTGAGAATGACTGAAAAATGCGTATTTTACAGGGGTGGTTCCATTTTTAATGGGTCACACTATATATATATATATATATATATATATTGAAGAAGGGTAGTCTCGTGACTGGACTAGTTGAAAATAACTATGAATTTGAAATAAACTTTGTAGAAAGGATATTCCTTGAGGTTGCAGTCAAAAATAATGGCCTATGAGAAAAGAAAAACTCTTTCTTATTTAGTCAAGCTTTCGAATATATATATATATATATATATATATATATATATATATATATATATATATATATATATATATATATATATATTGGCCCAACCTTCAGTTGGTACTAACAAGAAAATTACTATAATACTTTGGCCAATAATGGCACACCAATTCATATCAGTTGGTACTACCTTCAGTTGGTACCAGTGACTGTCAAAGCAGATGACAAGTGAATAATAATTTTCCCACCATTTATAACCTATTGTACTTTCTCAAGGCACACATGTTTCAGAATTGATATTTTAATATTTCAATTAGTAACTGTTCAATGAATTTTGAATTTTAATGTGTATAATTAGTGACGATTTAAAACATGAGTTGCCAACTTCAAAGTCATAACTTATATTTCACCGTACTGTACATGAAGAACATTCATAAACAACATAGAAACTAATCTCAACAAAGATGTAAGTTATTAGTACCTTAAGGTTCGAATGACACACTAATTTGTTCAATTCTTCATTGTAGTATCCCTGAAGATGGAAATGAAACATTCCGAAAGCTTGGACAAACTTTAAAGAGTACACTTTTTCTTTTGCTGCATACCCCAATAATCAATTTGTTTACATATATATATATATATATATATATATATATTTTATATATAACCAATTCAGTTATTATAGAGTTATCATGAAAGTTGACACCGATCGTTTCGGTGCACCCTGTATCACCTACCGTTCCCTACACCTGTCGATATGCAGGTAGAAGGCGAAAGAAACAAAAGAGAAGTAGTTGGCTCGTGTTGCATTCGATTCTCACCTGTTCCGCATTGACAGAGTAGAAGCGATCGCCATCAGATCTAGTACACCTTGGATCTCTCTCTCGGCGGATTTATCTAGCGCGCGCGAAAAGAGTGTCGATTTTTTTAAGCATGTGAATTGTTCATGGACGATTTGAAGCAGTCGATCGTTGCTCCGTCGGATTTTGTGTATAGTTTTTCGTCTTAAATGTAGTTTTTGCCAGTGGTATTTTTTGTACGTTTTTTTTGTGTATGGTATTTGTCAAGATGTGCAGCAAAGAACAGATATCGGAAATAATGGACAAAATCCATTCGGTATGTTTTATTTTCTTTTCTTTTTTGGTAGAGTTTGTAGGGTTTTTAGTGTATCAACTTTCATCTGCCCTTGATTCTGTGTGATCCGGCATATTGGTTTATTTTTTATTTGAAACTAAGTAGTTAGCACGTTATGGGAAAATTGACGAAAAGTTTTATTTTTAGTTGTTCAATCCCATTGAACAAGGAATATGAATTATTCTGCTGAACAAATCGTCAAAATTCGGTGATAAAGGTGGACAAATGTTCAAAATGTATATATCAACCTAATAGACAAAGGTCAAGGTGGACAATTACTAATAACTTCAAACATATACCCTCGTAGTTTATTGCTAATAATTTTTTTCACTATCCTGGAAACGTATGGAAACTAGGTATACTTTCTTTGGTAAGAAAAATGTGTACATATTTTTATGGGGAATTACCTAGAATACGAATGTTATCAAAAGTTCAAAAATTCAAAGAACGCACCAATGCATATAGCCAAAACAATGAAAACTCATGATTTCTCCTTCCAAGGAGAAGAACATCCAAAACTGCAGAGAAATAGGCTTTTACAGATATTTTTGGTAAATAATTGTTTTTTCAATAGGTTGATTTTCTTCAATGCTTCAAAAATTCAAATTTTTTATTGTATGCCGACGATCTTAAAGTTTATCGTACTATAAAATATTCTGGCGATTGTGACAAACTACAAGATGATCTTGATTCATTCGTCGAAATATGCAAAAATTCTAGTTTAGTTTTGAACTATGATAAATGCCTCACAATAACCTTCACACGAAACAGGAATATAATCAACCATCAGTACAGAATAGATGATCATTTCATGAAAACAGTGAAGGAGATTCGTGATCTTGGAGACATTATGGATTCTAAAATGATTTTTATGACTCATATCGACAACTGTAATCGTCTATTGGGATTCATAATAAGGAACACTAGACACTTCACGAACGCCAAAACTCTCTTGAACCTATATTACGCATTCATATATAGTAGATTAAATTTTGCATCAATCATTTGGAATCCCCAATATGCCACATATCAGCAGAGAATCGGAAGCATACAGAACAAATTTGTGAAACAACTAGCCTGTAAATCAGATATCCCAATATTAAACAGCAACTATAGTCCAATTCTGAGAAAGTACTCCATGTTGTCTCTCACCGATAGAAGAAGTATGTCCGACCTTCTAATGATCTACAAAATATTCAATAACCGCATTGATTGTTCTGAACTATCGTCCAAAATATCCTTAAGTACACCCAACAGAGATTTAAGAAAGCACGAAACTTTTAATACGCCATTTAGAAAAACAAATTCAGGATTAAACTCTCCCATTTGTAGAATGGTGAGAACTTTTAATAGCCACTGTAATGACATCGCAATATTCAGGCTCTCATTTCTAAGGTTTAAAAACTACGTGAAATCCATGTTCTGCCTTCGTTTAACCTAATAATGATTATTTTCACTTCAATATACATTTGAATTGTTTATATGTTGTTCACATTGTACATAGGTATATTGTCACTTTATTCATATTTATTCATATTTGTTCATATTTGTTCAATTTATTCATACTTGTTCACATTTATTCATATTTGTTCATATTTATTCTATAATGCATCATTCGTAATGTTTATCTTGTGAGTTATTTTAGCTCACTATTCGATTACTATTAGATTACCTAAAAAGAGGATACTCGTTGGATTTATCTGTTTGTATCCCTACTTTGTAATAAATAAATAAATATCAATGGTCCTACATGAGGATATTGATGTTATTGAGTTAAAAACAGATTACAAAATTGTTTTCAAATTTCATGAACTTCAAGAAAATACTGGAAATGTACTTAGGTATGAAAATTAATGAAACATGGGGTAATTAAGGTAATAAAAACTTTTGAACTAAAGGAATCAACGGTTTTGATATAATTTACCCCGTGTTTTTACTAAATTACCAAAAGTGTATATATCTGTTGGTAAGAAATTAAAATTAAAGTTATTGGGACATAGTATTATTGAATGAATGTGATTTTTTGTCGAGGAACAACCTATAGATTTTCCTGATTATACCCAAAAAACCATGTCAAGAAACATCTTATTATATTTCATTCAAAAATCATTTATTCAAGGATCAGGGAAAATAACTGAAAAATAAAAAGTATTCCAAAATAAATATTTATTTAATAAATGAAATGAATAATATAATAAATAAAGGTTTAAATGTCAAACTAAAAACGAAAGTTATGCTGATAAAACATCAAATCAACTCTAGGAACAATCCACCAGAAAAAATAACGGCTGTTTTTGGGGTATAGTTTACTTATGGCTACACTGAAAAAACAGTTTTTTCATAGTTGACTAAATTAATTAACAACTAATAAGTTGTTTATTCGAATAATTTATAACAAATAACACGGAAAAAGCAAAAAAAAATGTGTATCTGTTAATATAACTTATTCACTTTAAATAAACATGAAATTAATAATGAATACATTTTTGGTAATTCTGGGGGGAGGTAGTATACAATTTCGCAGATTTCGCAAAGTTTTTCAGCTTCTACAACTGTAGAAATTTGACTGTTGTACATTTACTTAGTCAACTGTTTTTATCTATTTCACTTGTCTTCCTACTTTTTAAAACGTCTTTTTTGGATTTTTTCCCATCATGTATTCTTTTGTGGCATTTTGGTTTCACTTGTTTCACTTTTGTGTTACACTTGGCACTTGCCCCGCTGGATTCATCCATCGGGGGATGATTCAATGTATTATTTTGCTCAATTAGCCATAGTGTTGCCCCTTTTCACTGTTTTAAAAGGATATAATTGTTACTTTCGCAGATTTCTTCATTTTCTAACCTCACTATGTTCATTATTGCAGAACACACTCTAGATCGCAAAACGTCCCCTAGTCACCGATATGGAGAGATTGTTTGAGCCTAACCTCACTTTTTGTGGCCCGTAACAAAAAACAAACAGATAGACAAGTAAACGAATTAATATTGTTTTATCATCCAGTTCTGAGCCATTTCCGAAGTTTCAAGTCCCTAGCTAAACGAGAAGTTAGTTTAAAATCGATTACAATACTTGTACCGGACAGACACATAAGCGAGATAGATAAAAACGTGGTAAAAATAATAGTAGTTTATGTAACAAGTTTGCAAAGTGAGGCTTTAGCCAACGAGTCGGAATGTTTATGGACGAGGCGCAAGGCGAGTCCGGAATATGAAGATATATCCGCATTTTTTAGCTTTCCAAATAAACAGAACATATATTTTCAATCACCATCCATATGCTAGTGTAAGGAAGTTGTGCAAAAATCTAGCAAGCGATTATTTATCAATGACACATTTGTCAAATACTTGTCAAATATTAGTGTTCATTTTTCATGAAATAAACTTTCCAAAAGAATATTACGAAGAAAACGTTTGATGTCACTACGAAATTTCAAATATTCTATAGTTTATTGCGTCTCCTGAAACGTTTTTAAGAATTATAAGTAATGAACAAAAATAGTCTGATAAAGTGTTGCCACGACGACTTTATCGGCCTAGTCCGGTAAAGTGGTATTTTGACTATTATCAGTATCCAAAGAAGGCATTTTGTGGATCGTGTACAAAAAAATAATTGTAGACTGAACTGCATCCCAAATATTTCATATATATTCGAGGACTGAAAAGGATATTGTAATATTTAATCTGTAATGAAATAATGAGAATGATATTTTGGTAATGAAAACAATATTAAAACTATGAGTATTTTTTGTAAATACTAATAAATATTTTCTAGATATTTTGATAGTGAAAATATTATTTAAATATGGAGTGGATATTTTTGGAATAAAAGTGATATTTAAAGTATGAAGTGGTATCTGTTGATACTGAATTACTGAAACTGATATTGAAATAATGTAAATATATTTAAGATATTTTGGTACTGAAAGTCGTATTGAAATATTTAAATTTCTGTATGTACACCTATTTAAAGAGTTGTTTGTCGTTACAAATCGATATACTTGGATAGAGAATTGAGAAACCTTTCAAACGATATACCACACAATCCGTGTTGCTATTGTGGAAGTCAATGACATCACCATCACACTAATGACTTGAAGAATATGAAATATATGTCAAAATTACAAAATTTTAATTAAGTGTCGACCTCTTTGAATACATTATCTTGTGAAATCTCACCAAATAAAGTTGCTCTTAATTTTTTGCCAGCCCCATCAATCCCATTTATTTGCAAACTGATATGATTCAGTAGGAAATAACGAAATACGTCCTACGAAGTATCATTGTCTCTATGTTGACATGCAATAACTTATTGATATGCCCTGTATATTCAAAAGTAACCGCCTCAACAAATCACTAACTCGCAATATATGTTATATCTAGATTACACCAACAACAGAGTTTCAAGTAACATTGCCGAACTTTTTTGTCAATTAAACTCAATATTGAATTGGAAAAAAGGAATATTTGAATATGTTGTTATTTTTGTACTGAATCGAGGTCGTGGCACTTATTTCTGTAAATTTTCTGTGAGGCCACTGATAAAAAACTCTACGCAAATCCGTTAATTTAATTTGATACTAATCTTTCGACAGTCGACAATATTAGCATAAATTGGATTATCATTGTTCAATATCGTGTATCACTTTTATTTTCATTTATCGTGGCAGAGATGTAGGTGCTCGTACGTTCGTGATAATTCATTAATTTAACAAATGGATAAATATTCATTACTGTTTGGATGAATTTAATTATGAATTATGGTTATTTATAACTTACTAGGATGGGTTTAATTGAATAATAGAATAATAAAAACGAATTAGAAAGGAATTTGTAAATAGTTGTTCCAGAGCTGCAGGAAATATAAATAGAATTTGTCAACTCCACTAACAATATTTTATATCGGGCATTCAGAATCTCGAAAATTAGTTAAGCGTTTTAGGTGAAATTATATTTGAATATTTTACCCTTTAAACATAGTAGGAAGGTGAGGCATACAATCTATTTTTTTCTGGAAAATAGCTAAGTAGCTAATCTCAAGATGAACAACATTTTGAATTCGACCTATGTTACTAGGTAACTTGAGTCAATATTTTCCTATTGGTCTATACACTATGCTTCGCACCAATGATAACCGTAGATTAAAGATGTATGGCAACAAATTTCTAGACATTCTGATCAACCATGAGGAGAAAAGTTTTCCGAAGAAAAAAGTCCACTTACAAATTAAACGTATATACTCTGTTTCCTAATGTGAGAGAGTAATAAATCATTATTGAACTGAAAAACGGAGTACGAGGTAAAGCTAAAGTTAATGTCAATGGATAGCTTATGAAAAACTAAGATAGGAATGTGCAAGTAGATATAGGACATATCTAGAATTTTTCGGAGAACCCAAAAATGCAATAATATACTGGGTGTCCAATTAGAAAAAACAAAAGTTTATATCATATATTTCCTGGCGGTTCAGAAAAAATGATACAAATTTCCTAATTCAACCATTTTCCTGTAAAAAATGATTTTTGCGAAATTTTAAAGTTGCAACGAACATGAAGTTCGTGATTTCCTAAAAAATTACAAATCTAAGTTAATTTTGCCAATATGCTTGAATTTACTTTATTGTTAGGCACAATGAAATTTCATGCAAATTCAGGTGTATCCCAGGGATCCAACTTGGGACCTCTATTCATAGTATTCATTGATGATTCTATATCGGTGTTGAAATATTCACAATGTTTACTCTTCGCGGTTGACTTAAAAATATTCAAACACTATGGGACTGTATATTACCTACTTAAAGACGTTAATAGCGTTGTTAGGTGGAGATAAAATATTCAATGAATGATGAGGCACTGATGAGAGCAACTGAGATAAAAGACCTAGGAGTTACATATAATGACACTTTCTCTTTCGAATGCCATATTACAAATATAGTGAGATCTGCCAATCGGATGTTAGACTACTTAATGAGACAATCAAGATCGTCCAATGAAGTAAGTACAGTCGAACTTCTATATTATACGTTGGTTAAATCTAAATTGAGATTTGCATTAATAATTTGGTTCATAGAATTTGCCACAACTCTAGAAAGTCTGGAGAAAATTCAAAAAATTTTTTTTCGTTATTTGCATTTCAATAAATATAAGAGATAGCTAGATTATACCAGTGTACGCTCAATTCATCTGAAAAAAGAATTCAATTCCTTTAAACCAGAATATCTCGGAAACAGGTTGTTTAAGGTACGTCGTAAATGAAAAGTGTAGAGTTGATTTAAATGAAAATATATAGGGTATTCCATTTGAAAAAAACAAAATACCGATGTTTGAAAATAGCTAAGTTGTTTTATCGAACATCCTGTACAATTTATTCCAAATTCTTGGTATTCCCAATGAACATCATCATATCGACCAACGATTCCCCAATTATCTTTACTAAATAGTTCGGCAACGACGCAACTAATTCAAAATTGAAAAAATCATTGAGCAGCCAATGGAACAGCCGATCGGAATATATGAAATTATACCGAGTGTATATGTTGACTAAATCCTACATATACAGTTCTGGTCATTATCATTATCACTATTTTAGTCAGCATAGTACCCCAATTTTTTTATAGTTGAGGAATACATGTTATTAAGTTAATTAGGCTTGTGTGGATTTAAATAAATCAAAAGATTCTTCCTGAGCGCAGCCTGGCACTTACATAACTCCGAACACTTGATCTTTCATCAAGGCGTGGTGGCCGCGTTGAATGAACGCTCGCGTTCAAAGTTAAAGGACCGAGGTTCGATCCCGAGCTGGGTCACGATTTTTTTTAAATTTACTATTACACTCAAATCAACCACAAAACTTCTACAAGTCAACAAAATGTATTACTTCGGAACATTAACCTTCACAACCCCTCAAGACAGAAACAGCATTTTCACAGAGCACGACTTGCTTGTAAAGCGGCCGAAGGCTGCAGATAATTTTTCTGAACCTGATTTTTCGGCGTACCTTTTCCAGGAAATAGTTCTGATTTGTTCAACGAGAGTATTATCCGTAAATTTCAATTCTCTCGAACAATTGTAATATGTAATAATGTAATAATAAATTATTTCAAGTCAAATAAAGCTTTACATCCCTTCCTGCTATTCGATCAAGAGAAAGATCTGTAATTTGATCATGATAGAACAATTGAAATTTACGGATAATTCTTTCGTTGAACAAATTAGAGCTATTTCCTGGAGAAAGTACGCCGAAAACCAGGTTCAGGGAAATTTTCAGCAGCCTGCGGCCGCTGTGGAGGGGTTGTGAGGGTGAAAGTTCTGAGATAATTTATTTTGGTGACTTGAAGAAGTTGTGTGGTTGATTTGAGTGTAAGTAAATAAAAATAAAATAAAAAAATCCGTGATTCAGCTCGGGCTCGAACCCCGGTCCTTTTCCTTTGAACGCGAGCGTTTATCCAACGCGGCCACCAGGCCTTGATAAAAGATCAAGTGTTCGGAGTTATGTAAGTGCCAGGCTGCGCTCCGGAACTGACTTCTGCCTGAGAAGGTAAGGAAGGTTTCTATGTAAAAAGTTTCCTTGTACATTTTTAATTTACGTAGCCAGCTCTCAGTCTATGAGAATGTAAGATATACAATACATCGAAAGTACTACGACTTTCTCATGGTCGAGTATTTTTTTAATATCCGTTTCATGATAATGTGAAAACATTAATAACGCAAATAAAAACTGATTACTACTCCAAGAGAACAATGCCCATTCGATTAGTTTTCTTATAAATAAAGTATTTATCTCTCGTGATCGGTTCCCACTTCTATATTAATACAAAGCAACATTATGGAACTTTCACTCTGTACTTCGAGGAAAAAACATCGAAATTGAATAGAGAAATGGAATTACTTTGTTGATTTTTTTTTCGAAGGTTGACTGTAGAAGTATAGAAATGTGAACATCAGGCTATTACATGGAAACCCCAGAGGTTTGTCCAACAAATGGTGTTGAGGAAAAATTCATTATGATTACTTTGGGAATCCCGGATTATCCTTCTTTCATTTTATTTCCACGACTATTCAAAGACAGATTCATTGGTTTTTTATCTAACTAACCATTTCATCTCTTGAAATATATCTAGTGATAATAATTATATGAAAATTTGCTCTCCTACTGTGGATGACTTTGATTTATAAATGGGAGTAGCAAATACTCAACTACAAATCTCTCGTCAATGCTCAATTGTTTTGGTATAATCGTATTGTAGCTTATTGAGACACAACCACATTAACGCAAAAAATAAGTGATCACGTAAATAAGAAGAGAGAATTGAAATTCCAAAACCGTTGGATAATAAGTGTTGAAAAACTAAACAATCCATACAAGTGAATTGTGTTACCGAAACTTCAAAATTTCATGGAGAAACAAGGAACATAGAAATATTATTCTCTATGTAAAAACCAAATTGAAGCTAGTGAATTAAGACTGATGAAACTAGAAGCAGTTGAAAACAAAAAACCGTATTGGCGAAAGTACATAATAAACTCAAAGAGAAAACTGAAATTCTGAGCAGACTTTGACATTAGAAATGAGGGTATCCCAGGGCTCAATTTTGGGCCCTGTGTTAATCAACTCGGTCATTCTATAGGCAATGCACATTACTATGTATATGCAGATGATTTTTCATTCATTATCTTGGCAGCAGAAACCCTTGCACTCGAGAATAAATGCTCAGAATTGATGACAGTTCTAACAACCATTCAAATTTCGTCATTTTGTGTCATATGAAACAATTTCACCCAATCATGTCAACATTACACTGATAATTGCATTCAGTGCAATTATCAATCACTATGACAACACGATTGAGTTTGACAACTTCATTCCAAATAAATTTCAAAATGTCACGTTTTGGCAACGCGAATGTTCAAAGTATAAATGCGCTAAGCAAAGAAAAAATTCCCAGAAATACAACTTACAGTCACAAATATATTTGGGGATTATTTATGGAATTTTACTGCGAACGAGAATACGAATTAAATGAACATAGAATCTTAGAAGAATTGGCGTTGATACTAAAAGATTGTGCGGTCAATATGAGAAAGAAAGACGGGACCGAATTTAAAGAAGCAACGGTGAAGACAATGTGGAACGTTTCGTGCAAACTTTTGCAAGAAAAGTACTATAATGACTATAATATTATGATTGACCCGTTTAACAATATAGTATTTAAACCAGCCCGAGATGCCCGCGATGCAATCAGGAAGAAACTACAAGCAGATCCATGTTAACGTTAGTCCAGTTCAGTTTCGTTAAATTTGTCTGAAGTTATTAAAATAATATTGCTATGGGATGAAAATACTCTTGTGCGTAAATTTTACCATATTGCTGCTGTAGAGGAGGAGAGGCAGTTGCTTGTCTGGTGGATTTTTTTCAAATCCAGAAAAATTACGTTGACTCTCCAACAAATCGCATCGATTACAATCCGGTGTTCAGTAAAACGTGCCAAGGTGGTTCTAAAAGCTGTATAAGTAGTAAATGGTTGGTTTCCAATAGTGAAAGTCAAAGCTGCCCTGTACGTCTTTTTCATAAACTGATATCAAAACGAGGTGACAATATTACCTCACTAAATCGACACTGGAAAAATGAAACTGTCAAATGGTATGATAATGTACCTGTTGGAAGAAATACAATAAATGGATGGACTAAATCTGCTGCTGAGGCAATTGACTTGAATGTAAAGGACAAAAAGATAACAAATCACTCGAATAGATCAACTGCTGTTAGCGAATTGGAAAAAAAGTGATGTAGAAGAACAACAATTGCTGAAAATAACTGGTCATAGCAATCAAAATTCTATAAAACCATACTCAAATCTCGATCAAGAACACCACAACAAGATCATAAATATTATGCGTGGTAATAGATCTTCTATAGTAGAGAACATCAACGAATCTAATGTTGAGTTAAATTTTAATAATTGTACTTTCACTGACTGTATTTTTAATAAATAAATAAATAATTCATTGCGTTGAGTTATACATTTTTTTGTCAAAAAAATTCCCGCCGAATATCCCTCGGACATTGACATATGCCTCATAATTTTATGACAAATTTCTCAAGCTCGTTGCTTGGTTACAAGGTTACCAAGGAACGAGCTTTTGATTTTTTTTTTTTTTCAGTAGTTCTTGAAAGCATAATATTCTTCATGTATTTAATTTTAAAATTATACATTTTATATTATAGAAAACAATTCAAATTATAATAAAGCTAATCTAAGTTAGTGTCCTCTTGCTCGTAGAAAAGGACGAATGCTTCTTCACTTATAATGGATTGAGATGATATCGGTGATATTCTGGAGTCATTGTACTCGTGCCATATGCCTGCGTAAGGGTGCTTACAGTAAGCCGTGTAGTGTCCGCTATAAGTTGTTCCACTATGGTTGGATACAGCATACAAGTTGTATTGACATGGAGCTACATTATCTGCTGCATAATTACTCATATCCAATCCTTTGAGAGGAAAGTCAATGTTGACATTTAATTTTCCCATAAATCTTCCCAAAGGCGAAAATCGTTTCAAGTGAATTACTAATATTTTGGGGAATTTATATATACATAATGACTTTGTACATTTTATTCTTTCCTTGCATTTACAACAAGTTGGTTTCTCTTCGCCATCTAAAATTTCTTCTCTGATAAACAAGTCTAAACATTGCGACAGACTCAGCTGACCAGGTATCTGTGGAATATCAAGTGAAAGGTCCCAGAAAGGGTCAAAAGAGACAGAACAATGGCCACAAGAAGAACATAACAACGATGATTTTAGTTGACCAACAAAGTTATCAACCATTTTTGAGTTGTCCATTCTTAGATATCTTGTCCAAGACTCCTGTGCCTTTTCAAGATTGCTCAGTTTTTCATCAATTTCTATCAAAATAGGTTTGGACTTTTCAATCACTCTGTTTATATCTTCATGAAGACCTTCCAATAAATATCTGAGAAATTCTTGGGCGTCCTGTTGAGCGTGCCCCATGAAGCGAGGTGCGAATATTTGTATCTGGCATTTCAAAGAAACAGTATTTACCACCCTATCAGACAAATCTTCTGACCAAAGTTTTCACCACCCTATCAGAGCACCTCTCATACTTGATATGCTTGTATTGATATCCCTCGTATGCAGATACTCGAGCAACCATCTGGTGTTCGATAAACATTGTATTATACTATTCATGAAGCAGGTGTTGCCAATGTTCTTCAACCCATTGAGTCCGAGTGGTCTAATGGTATTGTAGTTACTTGAGTTGGATTGAGATATGTCAGAACAAGTTATTTTTGGGAGGAGAAAACAAATCATTTTTCTCCAAAGTTTTTCTTCTAGATGTGTCTTCCATTTCGTCAGAGTTCACTTCTTCTATTTGCCTTGATGGTGAAGAAGTAAGAAGTGGGACTGTAGAAATAATTGAGGAATTGCCCAAAATTCTCAATCCTGGAGGACGAATAAAAATTTCATCCAAACTTTTAGAAGTAGGTATAGAACCCAGGACAGATGCAGCGTTTCCTCTGGATTGCAATACTTATACGTTGGAACAGGTAAGTCCTCGCTCTAGGATCATGAGTTTTATCAATGAGTTTACGACCGATAATTTTGAAAAATTCCAATGCATATCTACCAAAAGAACCGTAGGTTTCGATAGCTATTGATTAAAAATTATATTGATCAATCAAACTGGAATATTTTTTAATCTTCAATTTTTCAGCAGAATTTGCAGCACCACCAACAGTCTTTGATGTTAAATTAATATGTGAAGGAGCAACAGTGTCTGCACAGGTGAAGTCCCAAACTAGTGGTTTTCCATGGCTCCAAGGAATGAGAGACATCCCATCTGACGTTTACCATCGTCACGAATTATTCCTAAAGGTTCCAAAACAGAAGGAATGTCAGCAGTTGACAAAGCACGTTTAATTAAATCATTAACAGTGGAGGTGCGTGTAGAAACGTCCCAAACTATTATTTACAACTCAAACCATGAATACCTTTATCATTGACGTTGGATCCACATCTGCATGTATGGCTAACACAAATCGAACAACCCAAACGTAGACCAACAGAAATCCTGAAGGATTCATTATCCAATAACGTTCCAAGTAATGCAACAGGAAGGGCGTTAAGCCAAGCTCCAGATTCCTTAGTGCATACTGCCTTGAGACGAGCCTTTCGAATTGAGAGTTAGCAGCTGACTCAAGGAGTTTTGTAGATGAAGATTCGATAAGAGGAATATCCCAGGATTTCTGTGAGAGTTTATAACTAGGTGTAGAGATACATGTTTTCGAGAGCCAAGTAGATTCGCATTCTATGTAGGAAGAGTCTGGTGAATTGGTGAAGTAATTAGGTAAAATCTGGTCAATCAAATGTTGGACGCTGTTGAATGAAGAAAGGAAAGCTGGTAAAGCGAGTGAAGATGCTTGACGGATTCCTAGACCACCTTTACTCACGGGAAGCGTTACTTGGAGCCATGTTAGATCGTTGAAATGGTTATTGGTTATCTGCTCCAGAATCTCACGGAGTGTTGAATCAAAATGATTGAGTTCTTCCATGCAGCGCCATGTTGCACAACATCTCAGGGTATACATCAATTTGGGTATAGCCAAACAATTCTTCAGGAGAAAATATCCAATATGATTAGGAATTTTATCGATGCGTGATGCCATCAAAATGAGGGAATTTGTTTTTTGGTTTATGCATTCTGTCAGAGATTCATCCGAAAGTGGAGCACCAAGGAGGGTCCAATTGTTTCTGTCCATAATTTTAATGCCAGGAGCTAAATAATTGAATTTTTTCGAAATGTTATCTGTAGGTTCGTTCAAAAACAGAAGTTTGCATTTTTTGAAATTTAATTGAAGGCCGACTTCATTGGAAGACGAAATAATTTTTTGGAACTGTTCTAGAACCAAATCTGTATTGCCACCTATGGCGCCATCATCAAGATACCAACAATTAAATTCAGCTTCAATCGATCTTGTTAGGTTCTCGATGCATAAACAAAAGAGAGCGGGGCCCAATGGATCTCCTTGTTGAACGCCTCTTTCCGAATAAATTACGTTATTTCCAAAATTCAAAAAACTTGGCTTCTCATAACATAACATAAAATTATCTCGTCTATTATCAATGTCCTAGGGATATTACTACTGATAACTGTTTATTTTTCAGCAGCCAGAAAACAGAAGTTATAAGAATTCACCATACCCAGAAAAGAGACAATGAATTGGTTTCAAGTATTGAAAATTGTCCAATGCCTAGTATTCACAACCCGATTAGATTCATAGGTATCAATCTAGATAATAATCTAAATTGAAAAAAAACACTGTAAAAAAGTAACGTCTAAGTTATCTTTCCAAAATACATGAAACTGATCCCGATACACCAGAGAGTATTTCCAAAGGAAGCGCTTATAGTCTAGTTAACAAGTGCTTTTCAGGTCAAATTTTTTTCGCATTCTCCAAAAATTATGATTGAGGTGTCATTCGATTCGGAATGGCATGTAGATATTTTTTGAGAAAATGCTAAGGCCGCTCGCAAAAATGAATGAATTTTATTTATACTTTTTTTAACCTACTCTTAAAATTCTAATTTTTTTCTAGATAAATGTATTTTATTTTTCATTGTAAGTAAAATTAAAAAAATACAGCAATTTCAATTTTAACAGGATGTTCTATAGTAAAATGGAATTTCCAATTTATTAACCTAGTTATTTTGCTCCAGGAAATTCTAAATTTTCACGACAGTTACGTTTTTGTAATTTGATAATTGCAAAGTTTTCGGTTGGTAGAAAAAAAATCGACTGATACACATTACGCATTGCTGATAATTTGCAATTCTCGAATCATTCATTCTATACAAAAACATTTTTCACAAAACCTCAATGTTTTACCAGGTATATATTTTGTCTGTCCATGAACAAGCTTATACAATTGCTTTTTATCGAAGGCAAAGTCTTGACAATTATTCGATAAACATTGGTATAGGTTTGTTACATTTTTTGGCAAGTGATTTTGTTAACTTGATATGTGTTCAAAACTTTTGTATGTGAATTAATTCAATTTTTATTATTTCAAAATCCATAAAGCTTCTTTTTTCTTCTCAAAATGGATTAGTAACTTTCAATAAAAATACAATTGTTCCAAAATATTATATTTTTCAACATGTAGAAGAAATTGTGTATTTTTAAGAAGTGAAAAGGTTTGGCTAAATATTTTATTTTATCTTCTAAGAAATCCAGTCAAAAGCTTGAACTTAATTTTTACATGAAAATCAATTGTTTTTCATTTCTTCTCAATTCTACTATAATCAATTCTGTTAATTTCTCAAACCCATAAAATCACCAATTGTAAATAATATCCATATAATTCATGGAGTAAATCGTGAATAATTGGTTATTTTCATAAAATTGAAATTTGCATAATCCTTGTGGAATAACCTCCACTTTCTGCAATTTATGCAAAACAAGTGCTTTCCGGGATCTTCGTTTTTTGATATATTTCAGTTTAACGTACGTCAGTCAAGTTTTAGCGAGCCAAGGAACTAACATTTCAAATTAGTTGAATTGATATTTTCTAGTTTTTTGTTTGTACGCCGTATGGGGGAAACCAGTGCAAATTGTCTGTAAAACGTGGTGAGTTGAGATTCCATAATTGACATGACTTTTTTCTGACTGTATAGTTTTAAGACAATCAAAACTTAACCTTGACACTCTTTTCTAAAGCGCATCGAGAACATTTTGATACAGATTTTGTGTTTGGTGGTAGCAAATGATTATGCAAGTCGTATGTCGTCCTGTTCATGTCTACGAAACAAACAGATTGATAAAATAGATTTGAGATATTTCTTAATTCGCATGGAGATCATCGTCGAAGTCATGAGAAACAATGGATAGAATCATGAGTTCACGCAAAATAACTGAGAATAACATGACAGTATTCCAATAGGGTGGTTTGGGGAAACATCAACAGAACTAATTTCCAAACTTTATTCTACAAAACTACAAAAAATATACAAAGTTGAGGCTTCTGAAACATCCTTTATGGTTTTATAGTTTTATAGAGTATTTCTAGCATGAATTTCAATTATTAATTTGCTTTTCGTCTATTTGTTCAGAGCATATTTCTGGGAATCCTCTATGTTTCAAAAAGCAACTTATCGTATTTCGAAATATCAATATATGTTCAGGGACACTGCAGCAATTCAAAAGCAGGGACGTTTCAATGAATGATAATAATATTTATTTACGAAATGATTAAAATGTTTACGTGTATTTTTGGAATAAACAGAAGAGATCACAAAAGCAGTGTTTGATAGTTAAAAAGTACTTAGATTTGAGTAATATATTGTCCATAAAATCAACTATTTTTGCAATAATATGAGCGAAATTAGACTTTTTGAAGTACTGCTTGAAGACTAACCTGTTTCAAAGCATTCCTTGGTTTAATAGGTTACTGGGTCTACTTTCTTGTAGATTTTTCCTTCAAGTTTTCTATGCATAAAATATCCTGGAATTGATATTTCTTTGGTTTCGAACTATTTTCATTTCGGTTTCATCCGTTGTGTATAGAAACATGGTATTTTCCAAAAACATTTCTGTGTAGATTGTCAGGTTCAGATATACCGGGTGATTCTCCCAGGTGACTCGCCCCTATAACTTTTTTATTATTGAAGATAGAAAAACTAAATTTGGTGGTTGTGTATTATAGTTCAATTTTAATTTTTTGACATATTTACTTGATTTGCCGTACTTCCGGTTTGGCCGGAAATGTCCCCAACTTTCGATTTTTAAATGAAACATCCTATATATTTTTACTTATTTCGGTTGAGAATGACATTCTACATCCAACAACACCTCACTTGACAATATTCGACAAAAAAAGACATTTATATTCCAATTTTTATTTTTCGATCTAGAATGCCATGGATCGTGTAAATCGCTTCATTCTTGATCAAGTAACATGAGAAAAATACGACTTCGAGGCTTATGACTTCACAGTCGTTTTAAGAATTATTCAAAAGTCGCAAATTAGTCCATTGAGGTTCTAAATTTTCAAAATGACCTCCCCCTTGATCACGGCAAAGTTCAACTTTTTCAATTGTTGTGCGCACCACATTGATTAGCTGTTGCGCAGTGATGTTCTGGAATGCCACCCTCACTTTATACTCCAGTTCTTCACGAGTAGCTGATGCTGTGTTTTACACCTAATTTTTTTTTTGTTACCCAGGAAAAAAAATCTAGCGGAGTAGGATCTGGTGATCTAGAATATGAAAAAGAAATAATACATTGTGAAAAAATATGACAACTTAAGAATGTACCTCGCAGGCCACTGTATAGGTCCATAAGTGCCAATCCACTTTTCTGGGAAGGTGCCATTCAGATGTTCTCTTACGACTTGAGAATTGTGAGGTGGCGCTCCATCTTGTTGAAGATATATATAAACTTGGTTAGCCAATGACAAATCTTCAATGAAATCATTAATTTGATTTCTAAAAACTGTAGATATCTTTCCGCAGTGAGTTGTCCGTCGAAAATTATTGGCCCCAAAAGTTTTCCTCCGATAATACACATCCAGGAATTGAAACCAAATCGCTCTTGAAAATTTCCTTTTTGCATCAGATGCAAATTTGTTTGAGACCAGTACCTTTTATTATTGCGATTGAACAGACCCAAGTTGGGAATCGAGTTCCATTTGAATAAATAATTTTAAATGAAAAACGTACATCTCTGTATTTAGTCAAAAACCAGTTGCAATAAGTTAATCTTCGGTTGTGGTCGTTATCGTAAAGATGTTGGTGTAGTTGGTACTTGAATGATCGATAATTATATTTGTGAAGAATTCTCCAAACGGACGAATAACTTATACTAAGTATTATCGCTTCTTGCAATTATTCAGAAAAATCGTGAAAATAAAGTGAAAGTGTGTGGTAGCAAATTATTCGTAAGAAAATGATCTTTCACAGAAAGCCGACGAGCCAGCATCTTTCCATTTGAAACAAGTTATCTGGAAAAATTCATATTTACGACTTTCAAATAATTCTCAAAACGACTGTGAAGTCATAAACCTCAAAGTCGTATTTTTCCCATGTCACTTGATCAGAATGAAGCGATTTACACGATACATGGCATTCTAGATCGAAAAATAAAAATTGGAATAAAAATTACTTTGTTTGTTGGCTTACACATGATTAAAGAAATTGACACTTCATTAACAATTAATGAAAATATTGAAATAAATCCCACTTCCATGTTTCTCAATCCAATAACAGAAAATGAACTCATAGAGCATATTTCTACATTGAAAAATAACACTTTCCCTGGCATAGATGGAATAACCACTGAAATAATTAAACAGATCCACCAATACATTCTCCAACCCCTTAAACATTTATTCAATCTGATCATCCAAAAAGGACATGTCCCCACTCAGTTCAAATCTTCTATAATTACACCAATTCATAAAACTGGCGACAAAACTAAAATTAGTAATTACAGACCTATCAGTGTAATAAACAGCTTTGGAAAGATCTTTGAAAAATGTCTAAAAACACGCTTAGTACAATTTTTTGATGAAAATAAGATTATACATAATCGCCAATATGGGTTTCGCGCCGGTATAGCTACTACTGATGCCATGTACAATGTTATTACAAGTATTACAGAGGGACTTGATAAAAACAAAAAATGCATTGCAGTGTTTTTAGACTTGGCAAAAGCATTCGACACTGTTGACCATGCAATACTTCTTAACATACTGGAACGTTTTGGTATACGTGGTGCAGTGTTGGCCGTCTTCAGCAGTTACTTGGCTAATCGGGAACAATGTGTTAAAATAAACAATACCATAAGTGAAACTATGACTATAAGAATGGGGGTCCCCCAAGGAACCGTTCTTGGTCCAATACTTTTTCAAGCTTATATAAATTCATTGCTCTGTTTAAACGGGAAAGCAAAAATTATATCATACGCTGATGATACGGTTGCAATCTTGAGTGGAAACACATGGCTTGAAACTAAAAATTATGTCCAGCAGAGCATGGAAGCAATTAATAAATGGCTGAGTATGTATCGCCTTTCATTAAACGCTAGTAAGACCCACTATCTCGCCTTCTCTATATCAGCAACAAACAGACCTAATTTCTCCAGTATTAAAGTTCCAGATATGAAAGATGAAATTAAAGAAACAAACGAGGTGAAATACCTGAGCATAATTATTGACGAAAATCTAAGGTGGAACAATCATATTGACTATCTAACAAAAAAGGTGAGGAAGCTAATATACAAATTTTACCAGCTACGACAGTTTTTAGCGAAAAATCTACTGATACTAATTTACAAATCTCTAGCTGAATCACTTTTTCGTTATGGTATTCTGGTGTGGGGGGCAATGTAAAAGAATTCTTTACAAAAACTGAACACAATACAAAACTATATTCTAAAAATAATTTTGAAGAAAAAAAGATCTTTCCATACAAACCTTATATATACAGAAGACATTAGTAATATCCGTACATTATATTTTCACAGTGTATGTATGTATGTATTCAAAAATAAAATACTTCAGAATTCTGTTCCAACAGCTTATACCACTAGAAGCACTACAAACGAATTGCTACCCACTCCAAAATTCAACAAAAATGTTTGTCACCGTTTCTTAACTTATACGTTACCCAAAACTTGTAATATCCTACCCCTAGAGGTAAAACATATTAAAAATCATAAAACCTTCTCGAGAGAATCAAAAAAATTCATCTTCGCAAATTACTCCAAATTTATCAAAATACTAGAACATCAATAGTTACACTAACATGATATAAAACCACTATTTAATTCTTTACTTTCTGTACACAACTGTAATTTTAGATCAATTAACATTACTTTGTAGCACAACACAAGTGTTAAGTCACTTAGGTGCTTTCTGTACACAATCTATACCCTGTCCCTTATATATTGTTTGTTTTCATTCATACTTGTTTGTTTTATTATTCTTCATTATTATGTTATGTTATTATTCTCAAATATTGACAAGCGGGGTGTATCCAGAATGTCATTCTCGATCGAAATAATTAAAAATATATAGGATGCCCCATTTAAAAATCGAAAGTTGGGATCATTTCCGGTCAAACCGGAAGTACGGCAAAGCAAGTAAATATGTAAAAAAATTTGAATTGAACTATAATACACAACCCCCAAATTTCGTTTTTCTAATTTCAATAATAAAAAAGTTGTAGGGATGAGCCCGTTAGAGAATCACCCGGTATATATGCAGCTAGTTTTTCACTGAGGGTATACTGTAATACTTTCGACATCATCTCTTAGCAGTAGGTTTGAAATCTATTATTTCTTTCTAAACTGAAATTATGCTCAAATTACTTTCTCTGTCACTACTTTTGGTTGATCTGAGAAACAGACTGAACATTCCAAGGGTCTTTATTTTATATTACGATTGTGTTCAACGTCTAGTTTTGTGAATTCTGTTTTTTTTTTTATGACTGCTATAGAAAAGAACAAAACATGCAGTGTATACTACTACTGAAAATCAATTAACAGCTCTGACAGACAGATGAACGTACACATGCGTTATTTCACTGATCTACTTTCGTTATCTCTTCTATCTGGTTGACAAGTCAGCGAAGTGGTAAAACGTATGATTTACCGATTACCATCGTGTGTTGTCTCTTTTCACTTTCGTTTGGATGTGTTTAACGACATCCAACTGATGCATTTTTCATGCAATCGTTCCACTCTCTCTCTGGTTACCTCATCTCTAACAAGAAAAGTTACTTAGTCGAATTTGCGGGGGGAAATCGAACTTGTTCCTTGAGTGTTTTCGTTTGTGTTTCCCATTGTATGGAGTAATGGGAATGGATCTTTTGAAACAGGGGCGTGTCGGCTAAATGTAGATCGAAAGATCCGCCCCAATCACACTTTCGAATGATTTCTAGGGAATTTTGATACAAGCTTTTTCGTTGTCCTTTCTCAGTACGTACCTACTCCTGAAATGTAAACCTAATTCAAAATTTGAGATTATAAGTGTCTATTATTTCCAATGATATATATACAGAGTTGTACAAAAACATACTAATCTTCATGAAAATTTTCGGCGTAGTTCAATTCAGTCAGAGAAGACTTGACTGAATTAATTGTTCTTCAACCCATGAAATATTTCCACATCAATACTATCCGTCCTATACCTGTCAAAAAATATTTCAATTGATATGAATTAAAAATTAACAAAAACCAGAAAATGCAAAAACAAAATTTCTTCCTAGCGTTTTGTTTCAAAAAAATACTTTTTTAATGATAGCCTTTTGAATGTATTGTCCACGTCAGGTTGGGGAAAACTGTGATCAATTTCTATATCATCTGTGTATAAATGAACTGAACAATATTGCAAGCATTCTTCTGAATTTGCGTATATATATATATATATATATATATATATATATATATAGTAAATAATACGGGCCCTAGAATAGAACCTTGGGGTACTCCTTATTTTAATCGCAACTATGCGGATTATCATTATCTATATTGATTATTTGTTTTCCGTTCAGAAGATATGATCTCATCATATAGAGGTCGTTTTAACTCGCTGGGCTATAAAATAAACCCACGAAAGAAATTCAAGTAATGTGATAAAAAAATGATAAAAAAATCAATACTTTCATAGATAAAAGTTATTCGAATTTTCAGGGCGTAGTATCAACCAACTATCAGCTTTTGAACTATTGCATGGTGTTATCTAAGTGATCCATGTAAAATTTTCATTGGGAAAAAAACGAGAGAGAGAACTCAACCTCTGTTCAAGAGGGTAGGATCATGCCTTTGCCATCAATCTGTTTTAATGAAATCCCACTAGAAATACACAAGTGAAGTGTCATTATCAAAGTTATCGTACTATAGTCCGTAAAATAAAGGCATGGAGTAATAAACCGCTTTGTCGTATTAAATCCAGGTAGGTATAAGTACGAACTCATAATCTTTTAAAGACGAGTCTTTCCGTATGGATTTTGCATACTAAATGAGGGTTTAGTACTCCACGCCTTTATTTTACGAACTATAGATCTGCATATCTTCTGAGAATATCAAGATATAGACCGACTAAATCTCAAAAAAATCAACCTGAACCTCTACAACTTCCAGAGAATAGTGGGTCACTCAACTTTACAAAATACAAAATGTAAATAAAAAACTATTTGATTGACATTTTCTCTCATTCAACTGAAGAGTGCTGGAGAGCACCAGTATATTGAATTGTAAGATAATGGAAATGGAAAAATAAAATAATGAATATGTACATATATTAACTGAACATTTTAAATATCTGGTTATACTTATATATTCTTTTACACTATACTAGCATTTTTGCTGCAGCAATTCTTTTATCATAGCTTCGAATGTTACATCAGATATAATTTGTTTCATCGAAATTGGTAGTTTATTGTTTACGATCATTGCGTTACACATTGGAGAATTTTTGCATTTGTCTGTCTTTGAAATTCATAGTAAATTTCCACCTCTTGTATTGTAATTGTATACAGCTGCATTCGTTTCTAGCTCTTAAAAAGTACCCCTAGCAAAATATATGCATTTCAAAATATATACAGAAGGTGTCGTTAACAAATTTTCCTAAATAAATAAAATGCTATGACATTTAGAGAAATATGTGAATACGCCATAGCAAAATATAATTCCAAGAGATTTGATGTGTCTAAACATGTTTTCATTTATTTTATGGCAAATAATGCTTTGTTTAATTTATTATTATTATCGATTTGCGGATTCCACTGTAGACTTTTATATAATTGTTTTCCCAGGAATGCAACTTCATTACGAAGGCGTAGAAGGGCCAACAACAAAATAATTTTTTTAAACATTTGGAATTGCCACTTTGAACTGACAATTGTCATTTTGAAGTGACAATTCTCACTTTGAACTGACAATTGTCACTTTTAAGTGACAATTGTCAGTTCAAAGTGGCAATTCAAAATGATTTTGTAAGTGACAATTGTCACATCGAAGTGACAAATGTCAGTTCAAAGTGGCAATTCAAAATGATTTTGTAAGTGACAATTGTCAGGTCGAAGTGACAATTGTCAGTTCAAAGTGACAATTGTCACTTCAAAGTGACAATTGTCAGTTCAAAGTGGCAATTCCAAATGTTTAAAAAAAATATTTTGTTGTTGGCCCTTCTACGCCTTCGTACTCCATTGGCAGTTTTTATATAATCCAATATTTGTATATTATTTGGTGAATAATTTTTTCTGTTATTATAAAAATGATTAAAAAACATTTTTAACACAAACTTTTATACCAATTCACTAAAATGGAAAATATAATTTCTTTAATTGTTTGATCTAGGTTATCCTGTAAGTAGCAGAATCAAAGGCTTGCCGCGCATGAATATTCGCGTATAAAAGCTTGTCTTAAATATGTTTTTTTTCAATTATTTTTAGTTATCCATGAAATCCGTCATCTTATTGAATTCTATCAAAAATTCATAATCTCCGACCTCGAAAACCTCCATATACCAATTTTGAATAGAATCAGAACATAATCACAGATATCGTCCGCCATCTTGGAGTCGTCATTTTTATTTCATAAATTTTGACGAAAAATTCATAATCTTCAACCCCGAAAACCCCCACATACCAATTTTGGATAGAATCGGACCATACCTCGGCCATCTTGGAGCCGCCATTTTGTTTTTTCTTCAATAAAAATTCCATAATGCAGTGTCACGGGAACTATGAACACATGTCAAATTTCACGTTAATCGAACAACTAGAATTGAGTCAAATTTAATTTTTAAGATTTGATTACATTGTTTGTTCGTTACAAGTGAAGCTTGAAATTGTAAAAATGAACACCTGCCGTTCTGGATGAAATCAGTATCAGCTTGTTCCGTCGACACCAATAACTAAAACTATCAATAGTGCTATTGACATTTGTTCTTCACTATCCCTGCTAGCAACTGTGGTTTCATCTGCAAATATATTTAAGTGACAATCTGTGACATACTCTGGAAACTCATTTGCGTATACTAAAAAAAGTATAGGGCCAAAGACTGACCCCTGAGGAACTCACATCATGATGTCTTTGAAACTTGTTCTAACTCCATCCCATTTTACAGTCTTTGTACGCTTGTGTAGATATGACTTCAGCCATTTCAACACATTGCTAGGAAAACCAAGTTCTGATAGTTTGGCTCTTTTAACAATTCAGAAGAAAGTGTATCGAATGCTTTCGATAAGTCGAAAAATGATGACATTACAAGCTTATCGGAATCAATTTCTTCATAAATATAATTAAATAAATGGTTGGTTGCAGTTTCAGTCGATCTATTTTCTACTTTTTATTCCATTGTTTTCTGTTTGTGAATGTGTTTTGGTTATTCTTCTGTTTTTATGATCTACATAACATGCAACGAAGTTGAATAAATGTATCTATTCGCTGCGAGCAAGACTCTTGCGACCCGATAGCTGAAGTTTTCCTGGTTTTTCCAATAGTCACTGTGTAACAATTTTAATTTTCTAACAATTTATGTATAATCTACCAAGATGTAACAATTTTGTGCTCACTACTAGTTCCAGATGAATCACAGTTTTTTCTACCAAAAAAATGGTAAGTAAATGATATAAAATATGTGTTTTGATACGAAAGTTCACCGCATTTGGAGATTATGCATGTCAAGTTATAGATATTTTGAATATCATAAAGTAATGCTACTTCTGTGTACTTTTAGGTACGGCAAGTAATGTTCTCGTTAGTTTATTAAGGTCGCAGGTATATAAGGAACATAAAAATGTGAGGACGCCAAGTAGTTTGACAAATTAAAGAAAGTACCCATAGCTTTAACCTGAAGGGAAACCATAAATAACATCAGATTCAACGCAAAACTATTTAATGGAATACTCAAATAAAATAATAATCAGAAAAGGAATGAGGTTTACAATTTTGGTTGAATATGGGATCCCACTTTTACCCTTGCAAGGATGTGAGAACGTTCAACAGTCCCTAAATAATACTAACACGTTCAACACCCTCTAACACGAATAAATGTCAACAAAATATTACGTATTGCTTATCAAGTACCAGTAACGATTTCACTCTTAGTATCTAAAGTGCATTACATTCAACATTAGTTCACATGTGAGGCCCATTGCTTTTGTAACAGAAACCATTTCGTAGAAATTAAAATACAAATCCTCTGTGAGGTAGGTAGTTATCTCTGAGGATGATGGAACGCCAGGGTATGATAGACGATTCAGAAAAACATCAAAAGTATCTCTGTCCCCTGTTCATAAGTTTACATTAGTTTACAACACCGCAGCTTAAGTCGCTATTTGCTTTTTATCACCGGCTCAACAACGTCCCACGGAACTTGGGTATGTGTTAGGGTAGGGTATGTGAACTCGCGTAAATAATAACATAACCTGAAACTGTCTGTTCCAGCCACCGACATAACCTCAATCTAGACCGCTAGAGGTCATATCCCCACCACTCGAAAAATTCATCCAAATAGAATTTACGAGAACGTGTCTGCGCAAAGCGCAGAAAGCACAAATAATGTCATTTCAGACATTGACATCTAACGAGGAGCCATTATGTGATTTTTAATCGTCACAGACACAAAATGCGCATACTCTAAAAGCTCTTTGATATCTTGTAATTGGATGAATTCTCATCATACGGGATCAGCAGTCTAGATCAAGGTTATGTCGGTGGTTCCAGCAGACATCCAAAAACTCATCAATTTATTGGTCAAGTTTGAATTGACGACAATTTTCTCTTTACACCTATGAATAAAATTCAAGGTCACAAAATTGACCAATTCATTGGATGTGTGTGTGTGTGTAAATTCGCACTTACTGTCCACTTCAACCATGACCGTTGCCACTACGATTACCAGGATTATTACCTACTCCTGCCACCATGGGCGCTGTCGTAGTTTCATCCCCCCCAGCCTAATGCACACAGCGAATAGATACAACGGATTTTTTTTAATAACTTTGATGCGAATTACAACAATAGACATCGAAATGCAATTGTCGACAGGATATCTACCACAACTTTGTAGACACCAATCAAATTATCGTATCCAACAAATTAAAGTACTGTTTCCTGGTCACTAATTGAAAATACAGATTGAGGTAATAAATCGAAGATTTTCCATTACGAAACGAAAATTAAAATTTCACACCATTTTCCTTATAGGTCCACTAACGCTGAGATTTCATCAGTTTCTTCATATCCGGATACTCCAACGAAAGTATAAGATTAAAGAATGTTGTAGAATTCCCAATAGCGCACGCAAGATAGAAATTATGAAAAGTGAAACTGATTCTACTGGAATGTCATCTCCATTACGAAAGTAACTGAATTAATTGTTATCTTCGAGCTTCATTAGCAGCATTCCATCCTGCATATATTCGGTATTTGATTTTTTCTCTCTGCCACATACGAGGGCTTTTCAGTTGCCAAAAACTGCGGAAATTTGAAATAAATAAATTTTTACGAAAATCGATCAGAAACATTGACTTTTTTTATTACTATCGTTTCGGACGTCCATCGTTTTAATGTATTTAAAAGGTTTTCACGACGTTTCGAATGCTTTTTGATAACATTTTTGAAAGAAAAAGTCAATATTTCCTTGCACTTAGTCCTTGCCGGGCAACGGAAAATAACTGTTAGGAAATATTTATTTATGTACTATATAGAAATATTATTTCTTTACAGTTATTTGTAAACTGAAAAAAATATTATTTCGAAAACAATTTTGTTTTTAAGATTTTACACATTGCAATACACATTTTAAAATTAACTGTTTGTTGTATTTACAGTTATTTGACAATTAGTACAAGTATTGAACACTGGAAGAACATTGGAACTAGTGAGATCATTTTGCTAAATATTTTCCACACTAAATTTTATTTGTTTGACAATAATTATTATTGGGCTTGGGGGAACATTAAAACTAGTAGGGTTGATAATTTTTAGCTGCGAAAATTTCATTTGCCACCTGTACCTTATTAGTAAGAGACTCTGCCCAAGTAGCATTTTGAGTGGACGGAACGTAGCGTCCACGATTCTGGAAAACTTTGGAGTGTTTGGCCACAACCACTGCCACGTAATATACACGGTTCTATCACGCGGCGGCTACCAGAATGGGGAACACTTTTTTGGTGGCTGCTACGTTCTGATCTACGTTCCTGGATCTCAGATAGCCACATTCCAACCACGTTGTGGTCACCTGGCAAAAACGTGGATATGTAGTGGCCGACACTAGACACGTTAAACAACTGACTGCATTTGTGTGAATAATATGTAGCAACATATTTTTGTGATAAATGTTCCTCATTCTTCCATTTTGCCTGAATCATTTCTAACACTCGATCAACTTTAAAAATATATGACATATAAACAATTTTGGATACTTCTGATCGGGATAAAATTAAAACGATTGAAAGTTTTTCGTGAAATATGTGCTCGATTGTGAGTAGGCGCCATCTGAATACACTTAATTTAGGGGAAACATTATAATTTTGGAAATAACTCGCCTCTGAAATTATTTACTTGAATCCCTCAAACATTGTTTTATCAATCTTGGTTAGTTGAAATAAATACTTACGTAACAGTGCTGATGACAAATAAATCTTTATTGAATATTTCAATCATTTCTCTAATTATGGCGACCCAGCATATTCCTGTAAATATGGCGACTTTTGGAGAAAATAACTTTAAAGTGGCAGAAAGTGTAAATATACCACTCTGAAGCTCCTCCCAGTGGAACTGAATTATTAACTTCTCCTCCACTGGAAAGTGGCACCACTTCAAAGTTATAACCTGAAAATTACAATAGATCTTATTACCCTTGAAAGAGGCGAACACGTCGGGCTATTATAACCTGCTACTTCAAAGTTTTAACCTCGAAATTGCGGGTACATGTTCATTAATTGTTAAAAAAGGACATGTAGCAAGTATAGTGGATTTATGCAGCTCCAATCAACAGTATCAAGTAACAATTATCAATTAACAAGTAATGAGAATGATGGCATTTAGGCAAACAAAATTAACAATTAAAGTATAAATATTAAGCAGGAGCACAAGTCAGAAATCCGATCTATTTAAATTAACCTTTTTATACAAAATAAAAAAAAAATATCTATTGAAAACGCATAACCCATTTTATTTTTAATGAATACCATTCACGTTTCATGTAATAGGTAAAATGAACTTTTTGTGAGCCACAATAAAATAATTTGAGAAAAGTTAGGTAAGTCTTCGTCATCGCGCTGACCATTCCACGGTCACTTCAAAATTAAGGAAAATTGTCTATTGAAAACGCATACCCATTTCAGATTGAATGAATATCATTCACCTTTCACGTAACAGATAAAACGAACTTAGCCACTACTTCAGGTATTTTTCTAAATAGGTGTATTCCTACTACCTGTCTACATCCTTTTCCGTTATGGTACTTGAAGGAATATCGGTTGTTATTCATGTCTCCCGATCTTAAGGCCACATACTTGCGGTAAACATTTAAGTACATTACATTTACTGAAACAAAATCTAGATGTATCCGTTTTAGAGTCTGGTATGCTAACCAGAAGCTTAGATTGTAGGTCTTCTACATCTTGTAAGGTCATTTTAACTAACCCGTCCATTCTACAAGCTCCAGAAATACCAAATATCACAGCAGCCTACAACAATAAATCAATATGTAAATAATCCGAATGAAAATTGAAGTTTTGTGACGTAAAATAATTTTGTTTTCAACCTGATAATGTCAAATCTCGTCGTTAAAAGAAATTATACGAATTGACTGAATGTGAAAATATATATGTGGTCAAGAAACTAATATATGTTTCTGGGGTTTCTGTCCGCGCTATGTGTTCTTGGTCCTCGAAAGGTCCGATTCTACGACGTTTCGGCAAATTAACATTTGCCATCTTCAGGTGATGTCTCATTCATTCGATTGTTTCGAACTCGAATTATTTCAACATAGATATCCAAACATACATCATCCACATTTCACTACTTTTATAGCTGTGCATCGACGATTGAAATAAACGGGGTCCTTTAAATTCAGTGAACACCATTGTGGTGCGTTACGGGAGAACAAATTCTTGAACGATTGGCAGTAGATCCTACCTACTCGGGCTATTTCGTATAGGTTACAAGTGTCACAATCAACACTCGGGTAGCACGTGAACAACTATTGAATCCATTTCGTCTACAGAAGGTGATGGCCCTAGATGCTGGTGATTATGGCCCTCTTAGATTTTTTTGTGAATGGTTTTCGAGGATGCATGAAGGACTAAACGACTTTCCTAGTTATGTTCTATTCACGGCTGAGGCATGTTTCACAAGAGATGGATATTTGAATAGTAGGAACAGTTATCCATGGGATGAACGAAATCTGCATGGAATGTTTCGAAAGGGCTACCAACATAAGTTTTCAGTGAATATTTTGGTGAGAATTATCGAAAATAGCATCGTTGGACCATATCTTCTTCCTCCCCGTTTGAATGGGCAGAACTACCGAGTTTTTCTTGAACATGTTTTACCTGGGCTACTTGAAGACGTACCTCTATTGGTTCGTCAAAGAATGTGGTATCAATATGACGGAGCACCGGCCCATTACCAACGAATCGTTCGTCAATTTATTGATCAAACATTCCATGATCGGTGGATAGATAGACGTGGTCCCATACAGTGGCCTGCACGTTCTCCGGATTTAACTTCACTAGACTTTTTTTGTGGGGATACCTCAAATTCCTAGTGTATGAAACACCTGTAGAATCTGTGGAAGAGTCAACGGCAAGAATTTTAGCAGCATGTACGTTAATACAGGATACATCAGGAATATTCCAAAGCGTGCGACAGTCGATGATACGGAGATGCCAATTGTGTATTGAACAGAATGGTGGTCCATTTGAACATTTGCTTTAATGCCTTGTTTGTTTCTGTACCCACAAAACCGTTTCTATCATTTAAGTAGATATTAATGCACAATAATTGTTTTTCTTCATCAAAAACATGTTGATTAGGTAATATGTTCCTAGATAATTCAATCAGAAATGGCTTTGATAATGATACTCCAACATAAACTTCAACAGTTAAAGAGTTTTTCGCGAAAAATATTTCAGACCTTAACACTTATAGTCCAGGATCTATGGCCCACTTTTGCACTTGATCACTATCAAGCTAATTTTCCGTGAGTAGCTTCATTTTGATGAGACGCCCAACAATTTCCTCTACGAAACTCTCGATTGTGGTAGCTAACAGAGGTAGCAAGGATAAAATATGTCGATTTGATGATTCTCAAAAATTTATTACTAACTGTTTTTTTTTTGTTAAATCTCAAGATAATTATCTAAATTATTCGAAAAAATATTTGTCCCACAAAATGTATGGTTTGATCAAAGAGTCCCCTCCTTCCAACATGTATCGATAACGGGGTCATCATAAATGATTACTAACCAGCTGATTTTTTTTTGTTTTTACTTAGTTAATATGTATATCATTTAACAGTCATATTGTCCTACAAATTGCGTGGTACGTTATCCCGGTCCTACGCTCAGAAATTGTTAATACCACAAGATCATTTTTCCCATTACTAACTGTAGGACAAAAATATTACATGATAGGTTAGTGTGTTCTCTGCCCAAATGAAACAATGTCCTACAAGAAAACAGGTATGTATCACTAGGCCGACAAGAATTGTCATTTTTTTGTTTTCCTATTTGTAACATAAGATACAGTGAAAAAATATTTTTTTAAATTCAAATAACTTTATGTTTTAGTAAACTAATTAAAAAAATTTCATCCGATAAATCTTCATCATCTTCGCTACTAACATCGCTGTCATCTCCATCTATTTCACTTTCCTCATTCGTGATATCTGACTCTGTAATAACAAGAAAAAATTAAGCAAATTATATAATAATGAATAATCAATCAATAAATAACAATAGTAATAATAGGGTAGCTTGGATGTCAGAAGATAATTCTTCAAAAGATGGACTTTGGGGACCATCAAACCAATGATATTCATATTTGCCATCAATTATCGTCCATCCAAAATTTTCTGGCAATTTTTCCGTGGGGTACCGCATGTGTGCATTACACCATACATTGCAGATGAATGCAGTTCTTTTGATTTGTTGCAACAATTTTTGTTTTGTTGGTGGCAAACTGGAAGGATCATATCCTACGATTTTTTGTTTTAAAATTTCTTCATTTTCATTTTTTGATTTATACCCTTTTTCAAATAACCCATACCATCCTTTGTTGATATCATTTTTTGTTTTTAATGAATACACTCTGCATACATACTCTTCAATATTTTGAACTACGTTATTCGATGTTGACGATTATTAATTTTTTAACTTCTTGTTGAGTGGAATCTACCAAAAAGTCTAAATTTTTTTTTGTGTCGCCTAAGAAATAAATTGATTTTTAATTTCATGAATTTCAAATATATATTCAATTGGAACACCGCGATAACGTACCACGCAATTTGTTAAATTATACAAATATTAACTGAGTAAAAAAAAATCAGCTGGTTAGTAATCATTTATATTGACCCCGTTATCGATACATGTTGGAAGGAGGGGACTCTTTGATCAAACCATACATTTTGTAGGACGAATATTTTTTTGAATAATTTAGATAATTATCTTGAGATATAACAAAAAAAAAACAGTTAGTAATACATTTTTGAGAATCATCAAATCGACAAATTTTATCCTTGCTACCTCTGTAAGCTACCACAATCGAGAGTTTCGTACAGGAAATTGTTGGGCGTCTCATCAAAATGAAGCTACACATGGAAAATTAGCTTGATAGTAATCAAGTGCAAAAGTGGACCATGGATCCTGGACTATTATCTAAGTGGAGTATTGAGTTGAGTATCTATGAGCCGTACTGATGTCAAACGCTCATTTGTCCATTCACTTGTCCCAAGAAAATATAAAGGAACCTATGTCCACATACCATCGTAACTACGCCACTGGTTTACGCAAATAAAAATTATAACTTCGAATTAGCATGTTGATGAACCTTGATTAGTGTACCAAGTTTAAAAAATTTTCGTTCAGGAATTTTGCGACATACCTTGATAGCAACTTTTCACCTCGAAATGAGGTGAGGAATCTGTAGTCGGTCTTATTCTGACTCACCCTGTATATATATATATATATATCATAGTTTTACGACTTGGAAGAAATGAAATGGAAACATGAGGCATGAAAAAAATATATCAATGCTTCGTTAATCGTTTCTTTTCCCACGTGAAAATATTTCCACGCCAATTTGGAAAAAAAAACATTTGCATAAGCGAACTCTCTCTCTGATGATTCAGAGTGCGTTTTCTTGTAATCGCCATTAAGAAGACTGCGTGCGATGTGGAACGAGGTATCTAAAGGGCATAACATTTGAATAGTAGCCGAGTCACCAGAGCATTCTCAATCCGGAAATGGTTTGCATAGAGTATATATGGAATTTTTAGACTCATTCGGCATTTTATTGTTTTTTTCTTGTAATGAAAACCTCTGAAATTGAAAATTTGCATTTTCATTCAGATAGTTATTTGATTTTTTCTTTTGAGATAGAGCTTTTTCAGAATATCTATCAGATGTAGTTCAATGTCCAGCGTGGCTTTAGCCGGGGAAGTAGTTGTTTTCTGTTAGACATTCACAAAAAACAACTTCATTTTAATCGTGGATTTTTCAATTCACAGAAAAATCTTTCTATCAATATTCAATTGAGAATGTTTCCCTTTTCAACATGAATACCCCACAAGATGTTATCTTGACGATGGAAGATAGTGACTAAAGTTTATCTTTCAGTCGCAGATGATTCCACATCTGATTTTATGAACATTCTGTTCATATTTTCAACAAATCAATTGGATTTTTTTGTTATTGTTCAAGTACAAAAATAACTATAAACAAAGTATGAATATTTTTCAAACTCTTATGGCTTGATCTTGTTGAGTATGTATATAAGAAAGGCTCTACGAAGCGAACAATTTTCACGACAATTATTTAAACATTTTTTTTCATTTACAATTAAGACAGAAGTTCGAGAAAATGTTGTTAGTTAACAATCGTTTAATTTGTTGAAAAATTAATCTCAAGTAAAATTCCCAACGGGAATAAATTATTCATAGTGTTCCGAATACACCATGATTTTTTCAAATTTAAAAAAACATATTTAATACCTTAAATAAATTAATTAATGTGTCGTACTCGCTTTTGACGCCGCGCGCGCAACCTAAAAATGTCGCTCGGAGACCCATTTTCAGCGTTAAATTAAAATTATAAATAATGGAGATAGAGTTCCGGGAGTTTTTCATTGGAAATTTCCTCCTCTTTCAGAATCTTTTTTTGAAATTTCTTAAATATCAATAGTTAATGAAATATTGGCAAAAAACGGAATGCCATTTTTTTTTCATTTCCAATTGTTTATAACTTTTGCAATTTTTTATGTGCTAATACACGCTTTCGGCACATTTTACTAGACGTTATTCTGGATCCAATGAGCTATCACACATAATTTTATGAGCAGTATCTCTATTTTAGACCATTTTCAACTTGACGAGTAGACTAATCCAACACAGTGGGAATGCGATCTCGAATGATACATTATAAAGAGTGTGAAGTACAGGTGTCACAATACTCCCCTCTTTGAATTGATACATTGATGAAAAATCACAATATTTTTTTCAATCTTACAATATCTAGTCTGACATAAACATAATCAAACTACCCAGTGATTACAAAAAAACAAGAAATGAAAAAAAATATAGAAGAGTGAAGTTCAGGTGTCACAAGACTCCCCTCTTTGGAATGATACATTGTAAAGAGTGTAAAGTACAGGTGTCACAATACTCCCCTCTTTGGATTGATACATTGATGAAAAATCCCAATTTTTTTCAATCTTACACTATCTAGTCTGACATAAACATAATCAAACTACCCAGTGATCACAAAAAAAACAAGAAATAAAAAAATATAGAAGGGGTGAAGTTCAGGTGTCACAAGACTCCCATCTTTGGAATAATACATTGTAAAGAGTGTAAAGTACAGGTGTCACAATACTCCCCTCTTTGGATTGATACATTGATGAAAAATCACAATTTCTTTTTCAATCTTACACTATCTAGTCTGACATAAACATAATCAAACTACCCAGTGATCACAAAAAAACAAGAAATAAAAAAAATATAGAAGGGGTGAAGTTCAGGTGTCACAAGACTCCCATCTTTGGAATGATACATTGTAAAAGAGTGTAAAGTACAGGTGTCACAATACCCCTCTTTGGATTGATACATTGATGAAATATCACATTTTTTTCTCAACCAACACTCTCTAGTCTGACATAAACATAATCAAACTACACAGTGATCACAAAAAAACGAGAAATTAAAAAAATATAGAAGAGGTGAAGTTCATGTGTCACAAGACTCCCCTCTGTGGAATGGTACATTTTGAAGAGTATAAAGTCCAGTCTGTGGATTGATACATTGATGAAAAATCACATTTTTTTTTTCAATCGACACTCTTTAGTCTGACACAAACATAATCAAACTACCCAGTGATCACAAAAAAAAAACAAGAAATTAAAAAATTATAGAGGAGATGAAGTTCAGGTGTCACGAAACTCCCATCTTTGGAATGATAGTAAAGAGTGTAAAGTCCAGGTGTCACAATACTCCCCTCTTTGGATTGATACATTGATGAAAAATCACATTTTTTTTTTAACACTCTCTAGTTTGACATAAACATAATCCAACTAACGGAAAACGCAATAACAGCAAACGTCTAAACGGGATAACGGGATGACGGAAGCGGGCAAAGCTAGTATAAGCAAATGGATCAACACAAAAAAAACATTTTATAAACCTGTATTAATTTTTCTGAAACTGTAGAAGCCTGATGGCATCTCAACTGTTATATTCATATGGGAGGATTTTTTAAATGCAAAATCCATATTGACCAATTGTCCTCATACAGTAGTTTTTTTTACATTCAAGATAATTAAGCAGTCTCGCATGTCTCAGTCTTTCTCGAATATTTCGATCTGTGGTTGTCTCTTCGCATTGAAACGTTTGTTTGTCTCCGTTTAGTAGATTTCTATTTTCTGGCCGGTTGCTGCGCCGCCAGCGAAAATAGTTAATGACATGCATTTCGTATGGCCTTTTAAATGCCGCATGGGTTATTAACGATACATAACGTTCTGAGGTTTTGTACAGGGAAATTTTTTTTTGTCTCTTGTTGAATTCTACCAGAGATTATGCAACATATATTTGTGCCCGATTTTGATATGCTTTCTTTAGCTTCACTCTCATGGATGTGACAAAATATAATAACATATTCGATCAGTTTGAAATTTGGCAGGTGTTCTTGCTTTTTAAAAAAATTTTTTTTTTTCCATACATTGGTTTGGATCGCGAACTATTTGTGCTCGATTGTAAAGACATTTAACTATTATCCATTCCATGCTAGTAATATAGTTCCAGTTATGGTGAAGATATTTTGATATGTATTTTCTTCCCCTTTTTTATTATAACATGTCAGAAAGGCAGTTAGTTACTTTATTCTCTTTATTTTATATGATCTAATTCATATTCTAGGACCATTGGTAAATTTTGATGAAGGATTCTTTAAAATAATCCATGAATATATTGCTCAAAATGGGTTGGATGGTATGGATGAAATTGAAAACCGGAATTTACCAAACAACCTAACAACACAACCAACACTCTAACCAAGTACACATTTAACAACCATTATGATACCTTATGTGCCTGGATAATATGAAAATATCAAACGGATCAGTCATAGGTATGATGTTTGAACACCTTACAGAACAACCAATACATTGAGATCAATACTAACACATACAAAACCAAAAAACGTGAAAGTATGTGTTGTGAACGTTATATAGTTGAAACATCGAGGCTATTGGCAGTACGACTAGGAGAATATTCAAATTATATAAATAATACGAGAATTTTAATGAGTGAACCAAACCAAGAAAAGAGGAAGTTGAAATAATCTGCCGGCATTATTTCATCGAACAACTTTTTTTTTTTAAACTCTGTTGAAACGGACCGCGCATAATAGCAGATCAACTAATTCCTAACAACCCGAAATGATTTGTCAGATTCCAATTGACATCCGTCGAGTACGAATCAAAAATAGCTCTACATTGAGAATTTAAACAATGCATGATCGAGAATTCAACAAGTTTTGACAATGAAGACAGATGTAGTCCCCGAAACCTTGAATTTTTCCCCAGAAAACCATGCCGAGAACAAATATTCCTCCACATTTTTTTTATCAATCAAGTTCTGCAGGACCGTTGATCGTTTCTATCTCACCACTTGTTACTAAATATGTGAAGTCATAGTTGGAATGTATACAAGAAAGGAAGTGTCAATGTTTTATTGCTCATAAATAAATTTTTACAACAGGTGGTACTAGACACATTAGCAATACACCTCATTACTTTCTTCTGTGCTATAAATACATACATCATCAGTCATAATGGACCAACCCCAGAAACAAATACCATACCGAAGACGCATAATACACCATCTGCAATTGACTATGTGTTAGGACTGTTCGCAAATATTTTAATAAGTAGCAGTGTGAATTAAGAACGGATATCAGGTTTGAACAATGAATTTTACCATTTAGATGTTCCTCAATGTTCATTCCCAAAAATGTATCATGTGTATCTGTGCTGGATATGGTAACGACCAGATTAGGTTTATGGCAAACTTGTTGTCTATTATGAAATCTGAAATACTGTGACTTTTCAATATTGAAAAAGATAAAATTATCAGAAGACCAACAAGCCCAGGATTGAATGAACTAGTTGCATTTTCTTTCATACTTCAGTACTTTCATAGGTGTGCATCGACGATTGAAGAAAACGGGGGTTCTTTAAATTCAGTAAACACCATTGTGGTGCGAATAGAACAAGGAGAGATAATGTTACGGAAGAACAAATTCTTCAACGATTAGCAGCAGATCCTTCTACCAGCACTCGGGCTATTTCGTATAGGTTACAAGTATCACAATCAACAGTGAGTCGGGTAGCACGTGAACAACTATTGTATTCATTTCGCCTACAGAAGGTGATGGCCCTAGAGGCTGGTGATTATGGCCCTCGTAGATTTTTTTGTGAATGGTTTTTGAAGATGTATGAAGGAGCAAACGACTTTCCTAGATATGTTCTATTCACGGATGTGGCATATTTCACAAGAAATGGATATTTCAATGGAAGGAACAGCCATTTATGGAATGAACAATATCCGCATGGAATGTTTCGAAAAGGCTACCAACAAAAGTTTCCAGTGAATATTTGGGTAGGAATGATCGAAAATCGTATCGTTGGACCATATCATCTTCCTCCCCGTTTGAATGGGCAGAACTACCGAGTGTTTCTTAAACATGTTTTACCTGGACTACTTGAAGACGTACCTCTTATGGTTCGTCAAAGAATGTGGTATCGATATGACGGAGCACCGGCCCATTTCCAACGAATCGTTCGTCGATTTCTTGATCAAACATTACATGATCGGTGGATAGGTAGACGTGGTCCCATACATTGGCCTGCACATTCTCCGGATTCAACTTCACTAGACTTTTTTTTGTGGGGATACCTTGAATTTCTAGAGTATGCTTTAGGTTTCTTTGAAAACTGGTAAGCCATAGAAGAGCTTTATCTTTAATACCATAACTGGCCAGTCTGCAATGTTTATCAAAATATCTTGATTGACACAGTCGAATGCCCTGCTCAGATCACAGAATATCCCTACAGGGCACTCGCCAGACTCAATCAGATATGTTTTTTGACTGTAAAAACAGTGAACCGTTAATATCGTCAATTTTCCATATCTGAACCCATGTTGATTTTTTGATATAATCTCGTTTGTATCTACGAAATTGATCAAGCGGTATAGGAAGGAGTATTCCAATATTTGTGAAAAGATAGATGGTATCGTAATCGGTCTATAATTAGAGACTTTTTCACGATTACCTTTTTTATGTGAATGAAGGGGTAGCGCATTTTTTACAATAAAAGCCGGTATTTCATCAAATGCATGAGATTTTGTAAATGAATAAAGATTCATTTTCAAGTGATCAAAAGCATTTTTTGGTGTATAATGTATTACCTGTCTATCGCTTGTCCACTCTTAATGAAAGGAATGAAGGCAATTTTCTGTATGGTCAATAAGAATTCAGCCAGAAAGTATGTCAAGCATTTATGATATGTTCCTCCATATGAATTTCATTTTCAGTTTTAGTAAGGAATATATCATATCAGGCGACCTTTCCTAAAATTAAAGGGTATTTTAATACTTTAACTCCGTAATTAATCCATGGTTTTTGTTTTGTCCCCCTGCACCGCGGTAATAATGCAATTGTTACGTAAAATATATCAAATTTATTCGCAAATGGATTCCTTTTTGCTTACACAAACTGTGGGAAACATGTCATGTCTGCAAATTTGTGTCATATATTTGGAAACTGTATTTATCAGAGCGAAACCATCAACTTTTGCTATAAAATGTTATAAATAGAAATGAGAATTATTCGGATTAAGATAACGATCTTCCCACTGATCTACCAGAATTTTGATGATTTTTTAATGGTGTTTTTACGAGATAGTGGAAATCATCTGGGTCGACATTTTATTTATCTGAACCACTTAATTAATTATTACACTATCCATTGAATTGGTCAACATTTTTCTATCTAGGCATATCATATATCACCAAAAACTGATGCCGAAACATACCGTGAGTATATCGAAAAAAGGCGTGAATGGTTTTTTTGGGACAACAAATTGCACTGAAGCTGATTTATAATAATAATAATTGGTTATTTACCAAGAACACTTGTACGTTGAATGTTTCACTGTTTCAGTCGTTAGATTTATTCAAACAGTTTGATTATATCAAAGTTATCTTTTCTGTAATGGGTTTATGATCATTACATATTGTCAAGTCGATTATTTTTGGTAATTCATTGTTACCATTCTGAAGTAAAGTTTGAAAGAATGAATAGATGTCATATTACCTACCAATTTTATCAGATTGACTTTCAACTCTACGTTTTGAACAAAAAGTAAGTGGTACATAATGTACATCGTTGGATTGGTAATTAAATTATCTATCGAATGGCAAGATGGCCCTCGATAGGTACCATTTGAATAAATAATGATCTATTTGTATCTTTCTCTCAGAACAATTAATTTGCTATATATAATTATTTTTGATTTTTGATGGTGAACTGAAGCAGCATTACTTTTTCGTTTGTATTTTACTTCTCTCTTTGGGCTTAAATGAACATGCTTAATAAATCACATTCACTAAAAGGCGTATATAGTTTTTTTTTCAAAATCGCCCCTCTCAGGATACAATTTTTATTATCTTCTTACCAGCATTGGATTCTATATACTATATTCCGGGTGTTCATAAAAATTCACCGAAATGGATCTACTTTTCTTCCGATAGTAACAACATAAAAAACCAGTTTACCTTGAATTGCATCAATTCAGAAATTGTTCAAATCAATATACGCTCCTTCGTAAATTTACCGACGATACATTCATTCGTTGTTGAGTATTTATTCTTCCCAGAATGAATTATATTGAAGCCTATGGTTCTCCACATTTTTATTATGTATTCTTTTAACTTCATACTCATACTCTCTCTGTGTGATTGACATGCTACAAATGCATGTAATCATAAAGTAAATAAAATTATCTGCCTATCTATCATGTGACTACATCCTAATAATATTTCATAAAATAATCCTATTATGTATTTATATTTTTTTATGATAATAATGATTATAATAATTATAATAATTATTTATCTTGTTAAAAAGTATGAAGTAGAGAACATTCTATAAATATAATAACAAGAAAAGCGTCAGGAGATACTTAATATGTATTATGTGGTTGAAATGAAAGATATATCTTAATCATATCATATCACATCATAACGTATGATATCATGAAGAAAAGAAGTACATATATATATATATATATATATATATATATATATATATATATATATATATATATATATATATATATATATGACGCCCAAAAATAAAACATATATCGTGAAAATCTACGAGACTCTAAAATTAAAGTTAAAATTCATCGAGAGTGTAGCAATTTTTGTCGACGAGGTCAGTCTTTAGTCTTGATTTGAAAACATCGATATTTGGCGCAGTTTTGATGGAATCATCGAGCTTATCATAAAGTATGGGCCCTAGATAAAAATGGCTTTTTTGATATAGGGTAGTTCTGGGAGTTTTGGGTATCAGTAGGTTTCTAGAACGTGTTAAGTACTGATGCTGGTTTGGTGCGAAGTTGAGTATATTCTTATATACGTGTATATATATAGATGCTAGCAATAGTAAATATTTTTAATTCTCTGAATTTATTTCTACGTGATTGTCTCCACACAATTTGTGCAATGATTCTGACTGCATATTTTTGTAAAATAAAAACTCTATCCGCAGAAGACCCTGTACCCCAGCTCAAAATTCAATACCGTAAATGACAATGTATGGTCGCATAAAACAGATTTAGCAACACTTCTTTACCACAGTGCGTCGACATGAAACTCAATGGGTAACAATTTTTACGTATTTTCAATGTGAGCAGTCCATGAAAGTTTGTGATCTAATGTAAGACCCAGCATTTCAGTGTAGTGCATGAATCAACCTGTAACTCGTCAGTCTCATGGATTTTGAAATTTTCTGGGATATTGTGCAGGGCGTTTTGGATATCAAACTATTTTTGTTTGCCCATGTTATAACTTGATCGTAGACAGTTTGTGTCATTTCTGTGAGAGCTGTCACGTTTGGCCCTTTGACAAGAAAATTTGTGTTATTTACGTAAGCGATTACATGAGTTTCGAAAAGATTATCAAAGTAATTCATAAGATCGTTAGCGTATACAAGGAAAAGTAAGGGTCCGAGTATAGAGCCTCGAGGGAGGCCCTGTTCAATAGTTGTAGGTTGGCTTTTGGAGTTCTAAATCAATACTCTTTGGGTCCTGCCTATCAAGTATGCTTTCATCAAACTCCAAGCTGTTCCTCTCACACCATATCGTTCCAATTTCAGCAGGATAAGCCCATGATCAACATAGTCAAAAGCTCTGGAGAAATCAATGAATAGTCCACAGATGTGTGGTTTCCCATCCAAAGCATTTATTACGTGCTCGTTGAATTCGTATAGTGGGGTATCAGTGCTTTTGTTTTGTGTGAACCGATGTTGATTTGGCGAGAGGATTTTATTGGCAGAAAAAAAAGACACCAATTGGTTCTTAAGGTGGTTCCCCCACGAGACAAAAATATCATTTTCGACGGAATCGAAAAATTAATTTTTGATATGAAACTTGTTTTTTGAAGGGGGGCACTTGCCCCCAATCGTCTCTATAAAATTTCTCCGTTATAGAAAGTCGGCGACTAAAGAAATTGATGTCCCCGGAAAGCGCAGCAAAAAAAAAAAAACAGACCCGCCCCCCCCTCCCCTTCTCACTAGAAATTATACGTCATGGGAAAAAAATTATCGTTTTTCGATAAAACTTCAATGGACTTTTTTGTATTACTCTTTTTGAACTTTTTTTTTTGGGGGGCGAAGGGGGGGTATCGTTAAAATCGATGGGGTCAACTTGGAGAAGGAGTTTTTTTTTCCGCGTTCAGACCCTTAAATGGTCCCCCGTCCTTCTTTAAAAAGTCCCCTGGCACAATCCGCATTTCTCTACGACCCCCCCTTTAGGCTGTGCGCTTCCCCGTGGACTATTTTGAATAACGAGAGTATGTCAATCACTTTAATTTTTTTTCACAATATCTGTGATATCCTGCTCTAGCTCCTCCTCGGTTTTCATGAACCTCTTAATTTTAGTACTAACGGTAGAATTAATAATGTGCTGTTTGCCTATGCATGGTCCATATGTAACGTGTTAATTGATATATATATATATATATATAATATATATATATATATATATATCTCGGGTTCGGGACGGTGAAACTTGTTTAAATTTTATAAAGGTGTTGTTCACATGTTAAACAATACGTATGGCAAATTTTAATAATTTCCTAATTCAACTGTCTCGTGGGGGAACCACCTTAATATTCAGCTCAACAATCTTTGAGATAATCGAGAGGAGACTAATACCTCTGTAGTCATCGTAAAGATTTGAGTCTACTATACAATAATTGATTCAACTGAATTTGTGTTTGTTTTCGCTTTGGTACGGAACACCCATCGAGCAACGCGTCTCACGCTTTTCCTTTGAGAATATCCCGATCATTCCTCACGAAATATTTATTGATCGAAGCGCACGTTTTCGACATCAATTCCGTGTTTCAGAAAAACCACCTGTTGTATATACAGTTACAAAGGCACGTTTGTCCATTGAAATTGTCAATCGGCCGAATAATTAAGATACCGGTATTCCGTGTATATTACCGGGTTTTTTCGTTTTTGCATTTAGCGATAAACACTATACTTTTACTGGAAACGTGCGCGCCAAAGGTCGTATGTAAAATATTGGCAGGTGACATTTTTATTAATCGGCATTTAATCGGAAAATATCTGATCGAATGGTCGTCCTTCGTCGATTCACGTGTACACGCAAGTTGATCCAGTCGTCTAGAAAGGAAGGGAATTCGGTCACGTGTCGACAACACACTAAACATTGCGAATTCCTCCGTTATTAATTGATAAATATTAAACCGCTTGTTGAAAGTCATTCTTGATACCCATTGATATTATTTTTAATTTTTTTTTTACAATTGGAGGCCACAGTTTTCAACCGACTGGAACTAAATTTAGCAAGAAAATACCTATTCATCAACGCCTCGGCACAAAGTTTCAACATGAGCCAAATCGGTCCAGTAGTTTCGAAATGGCGACTGTTAAAAGTTTTTTTTTCAATCTTTCATTTTTACAGCAATATTTGCTAAAAAATAAGCCGTTATAATGGTTATAAATTCAATAAAAAAAAACAAGTAGACACTCTTTTGGCCCAGATATTTTCTTTGTATGCCTGATAGTGAGTGGCAACCATTTGAATAAAAAAAAAAGAGAAAATACTTTTGCGAACTAAGCAGCAATATTTAATGAAACTATTCAAGCTGAATACTAATAAAAATATACAGTCCATTTTGAACAATACATAACAAACAGACACAATGAGAAAAACACTTTGTGAATTAAAGTTTTAGATGTTTTTTTTTATTTTGATATGTACAGGGTGTAATCTAACCTCTTGCAACCTATGAATGGCGAGTGTATGCCATTTCATAACGAATTACAGTGGTTCAAAATCTGAAAAAAAAATTAAAAGATGTTTTGTTCTTTGTTAAATTCGACAAAATTTTGGGTAGCGCCTCCCGCCTAACTTCAGGTGACCTGCTCGGAGGAAAACTTCGGCAATTGCCGAATGCAATAAACATTCAACTCGACATTTGAATAAGGTAGAATGTTGAACTAATTGTGTGGTAAATGTACATCTTCCAGGCTGCCTGAGATAGATATCCGATTTCGAAGTGAAGAACACCACTAACATTGTTATATTCAAACTGTTGATAAAGTCAGAAGTAGTTGACTTAATACTCTTCTTTGAGGCTCTTTTAATAATTATCACAGTCACTTTTAAGAAACAAACAGTGAATATTGTTTTGAAAAATAATATCACGACTATTTTACTGATTCAGACATTTAGAACACGTGAACTGAACATTGTTCCCAAGCAAGATTCTCGCATGCAGGGTTTACAAAGCTGTCTACGAACGAAAATTTCTTAGATCCTACCTACTAGTTTTTTCTGATTGGCTGGAGAATGAAAGATCTTAAGATATCAGTTAACAACTAATCAGAAAATTGTACGAGAGATGTGTACCAGAATTACTTTTTTCCAATAAAAAATGTGCAAAAAAGTACAGACCTACGTTGTTTATATACCGTAAAATGGGGTGAATAGGAACACATTTCGAACTTTAAGGACCTGTATGTGGAAAGTTTTTCATGTTTTTAAAAATATTCTTTATGCAAAACTCTGAACTAGTTAAGGACTTTTTGTATAATAAATAATAATACAAAAAAAAACCTTTGAGTTCCTATTCACCTGCCATTGTGGTGGATAGGAACAAGCGCTGTTTTGTACGTTTGTTCGCACTTAATTCAGCTGTAGGTGAAAGGGAACGAAAAATGAGAATTGTTTTAATTTTTTCAAATCAATATTGAAGTGAAAAACTTTTGAATTATATTTTTATTATGAAAAACTATTAGAACTTAACTCCCTATTTTAATGAAAAAACTTAAAATTATAATTCTTTTACAAAAATATTTTGATAAATGAAAAACTGAAGAGCTCATATGAATGCTGAACAAAACAACAGAAACGCTTAAACTAATAAAACCTCACAAATTTTCATTAATTTTCATAATCTTTGGTGTTTAAGTTTTTAAAATTAATAAGTTCCCTTCCCTTCTCTCTGTGCATGAGGATAGTTTCATTATTATCTGGTCTTCACCAAACTCCGATTCGTCAGATATGGTTGTATAATAAATATACAGGCCCAATAACTTCATCGGTTTCTTAGTTTCTAAGGAAAGTGTCCCAATATGCTTGCCGATATGTCAACTAGTGGTTTCTTATAGCCTCAACTGCTAGACGAAATATTTCTGGATCATGAGACTTGTGTCTCTTCATTGTTTTAGAAACATATTTTCGAGGCATATTCGATCTTTGGGTGTTCCCATTCACCCCACAAAATTGTTCCTATTCACCCCACCAAACTTTTCCTATTCACCCCACCAAACTGTTCCTATTCACCCCACCAAACTATTCACCTGCCGGTTACCTAAAAAGAACCCCATTAAAAAAAAAAAAAATTTTTTTGATGTCAACGTTTGAACAAAAAGTACATATTGGTTTTAGGTAAAAAAATATATATGTGAGTATTCTCTACTTACGGTTTGGTGCCTTTTTAGCCAACACTTTCAGAGGTACAAAATCAGCTGTTTTTCATAATAAATTTTAAGGTTATCTAGCAAAGTAGGTTCAGTTATTTGATGATTTCCAATGCTGCCATCCGGTAGATACTATCTTAACTTTGATATTACCGACAAGAAATTTTCTGTGTCTTACTTCAATTAGGAGATGTCGAAAGGAATAGGAATCTATAAAGTTTTGTTCCTATTCCCCTTAAAATTCCGATTCACCCCACTTTACGGTACCTACCTACAGGTGATACACAATACCCATCATTCTCCTTTCAATCGTTTTTTATTAATTATATTACAATCATATTCATTTTTCATTTTTGTTTGTAATTTCGGAATAGGAGAAGGTTGCTTTGTTGACTAGAGTTATTGAGGTTGTCTTGACGTTTAGCGATGATGATCAAGCCAGTTCTTTACTAATGAAAATCTATCCAGAGGTCTTCACCTAATTCATATCGTATCGTCTGCGTTGTCATGCTACTAATATCAGCCTCTAAGGGCCGGTTGTTCAATGCGAGTTTAAACCGTTGATTATATAAACTCGGATTGTTAATTAACTATGGATTGAAACGTTATGCATTTTTCAATGAAAAACTAATACTGTATTCCTTAATTCGTTATTGTCATATGTTAGCAATAAATTTTTTCGCTTATACCTTCATTCGGACCGTTCAGAAACATCAACATGATTCAAACTCAACCTAAGAATTCATAGTTTTGTCAAAAAGAACAGAAATATTGACCGAAAAAAATCCAAGTGTATGCTATATATTGGAGGCGTCTCTTAATAAAAAAAGGACTTATAATTTCAATGAAGGTGAAGAAAACATTCTCATTTCAGTGGTAAAAAAATACCAAGATATTGTAGAATAAAAATAAAACGGACGCAGTTACTGATTCGCAAAAATTGAAGGCGAAAGAGGAATAACACCTTTACAATAAAAGGCAAAATTTCTATTTGGGCTCTGTCCAAAGCAGATCTTGTAGATTTACAAAAATGGTCAATTGAAAAAGAACACTGAATTTAATACACAGGAAAGAAAAACACCAACTTTTCTTGGAACTACAGAGGGTGGTGTAGAATCTAGAGAAAATCCATATGATAAAACAACAGTAAATCAACATTTGTTAGAAATTCTTGAGAACAGATCATGTAATTTTTCATTTTGCAATTGTGATGATTTAATTTCAGTTTTCTATGACAAACATTTTTGGTATGAAATCAAGATTTGATTTTTATTTGAAAGTTTAAATTTTGTTACGATTTTGCCTTTCAAGTCTGAGGGACGATTCTTTGGATTTTTTTTAGTTGCGCACGATTTGTTTTGGCAACCGAAATCTGTTCAAACATTATTTTTCTGTCCATTCTTCCAAACGATTTTTAGGTTGACTCTCTCTTCATATTAATATTAAAAAACTTCAAAAAAATCTTCATAGTCTGTTATATCTTCGAACATATTCACAATAGGGTATTAAACAATAATCTTCAACACTTCAGAATAGTCAATGTCTATTGAAATCTCAAACAATCAAATGGGTTCGGCAAATTATCCCCTCAAACCCCCGAGTTCATGAGATTAACTCAAACCATTGTTGAACAGGGAACTTGTAATTTGGTTCCCAGATTAAGACGGGTTTGAAAAATTTGTAATTCGGTTCACGATATTTTAGGTTTGCTTAATTTTTATGTGTAATTTGGTTCCTGACATTTTTCGAGTACCTGGTCTCTAATTCATATAACACATATATATATATATGTATATATATATATATACATATATATCACACAAGCTTCTATCGTCCTATACTTCTTATCTACCTATAATAATAAAAATACAATATCAAATAGTTACAGCACAGTGAATAGAAACACACTTAATAAAATGTAGTCAACTGATTTCATTTCTAGAATAAGATTCTATCATTTTTGCTATACATTTTTGACGATTTTTTACTTAACTGTTATATATTTGAGCCGTTATATTGATGCTTTGTAATTTTACATAAGTTTCAATTTGAAATTCTTGAAGTTTTTCCAAAAAAATTAAAATGTTTGAATGTGCTTTATAGAAGGACGCATTAAAATGTTTATGAAAAGATTCACAAGCATTAGTGGTTCGTGTAAGCTCAGCTGAATTCTCAGCCCAAAGAAAGGGTGGTAAAAGAGACTCTTCTGTTATATAATTATCTTTTAGGTAAAGAATCGCGCACAATAATTAGACGTACCATCTAAATACATTTGTGTGACTTTTTCCAAAATCTGAATATTTGATTTACACGAAAATATTACTATCTGTTCACTTCTGTTAATATACAATAAAAATTGCTCACCTCTAGAGGTTTGTGTGTTTTTTGATAAACTTGGCTGAATTTTTCTACGAGCGTTATATATGTTTTTTCTGACGCAAGCAATATCATTTGTAGTAAATGTTGATGGCAGATTTTCCTGTAATATTCTGCGAATGATCTTCGCAGGTCGTCCACAGCTTTTTCGTTTGCAGGCAGAATTAGCAATTTGGCGATTTACGTCCTGCACAACTGCATCATGAGAATGTTCTCGTAAGTGTTTTGTAATGGTTAAACTTTCAACACATTCGCCCAAAGTAAGAACAAATTATTTGAACTTTCTGTTTGTACAAATCCGTCGCTTCTCACCACTTTTCAGGATCTTTTGAAAACACTATTTATAGTTATTAAAAATTAATAACTGTTTTCCTCGTCCACTCAAAATTATTTCTGGATTCGTGGCGTGAATTTGACAACTTTAAAGAAAATTGAATGTCACTGAGCAAGTACGATTCAAAAACACAAAGGATTACGCAGGTAGTCCCCGGAAACCAAATTACTAATGACCTTTTTGGGATTGGGAACTAAATTACATATTATTATCAAGCATCTCAAATAAATTTCTAATTTACTACCTGACGGGAACCAAACTACCAACACCCGTTAAACAAGGTTTATCTCATAAACCGGTATTGAACAACTGAATTAAAATTGGTAATCCTTGTTTAACCCCAATCACCTAGTCGTCCTTGATTGAACAACCGGGGCTAAAAGAGAGTTGACATAGGTTATAAAGAGATTAGGACCAAAAAGCGTTTCCTAATCGATTTTTAAAATTAGTTTGCCATTACTGAGATAATTTTCTGAAAAACAAATCAAAATTCAAAAAACTATCGAGTTCCAGCATGGGTCCCTCTTCTTCGCTTCTGTGGTGTAAATCAGTTTGCTGTGAATACGGTACGTTGCAAAAATGTGGAGCAAGACGAATCTCCAGACCAAACGTATAATTCCGATGTAACTCGGATTGTTTCATTGCTCCCTCCGATGGATAATCAATCTGTTAATAGAACGTGAATAATTACATATTTCGAGTGTTTTTATTCTCGATGTAAATTTCATCCTAGATTTGATTCGATTCGAAAGTGAAGACGACTGAATAATCAGCCAGTCTAATAGAAATAAAACATAAACAGTCTTAATTCGCTATGACACAGAAATAATTCAGGGTGTTTCTCTTACTAAACAATTTTTGAGGTTATTTCTGATTTGAAAATTTGTGGTCTCATTTCATATGGAATACTATTTTTTTTTATTATGGTAAGTTTTGTGATCCACAAATATGTCCTTTAAATGGTTTGATTGGGATTAGGATCAATGTTACTGATGGAAAACTATTGATTTCTCGCCAACATTCCGAACTTTGATAAATTCATTATCTGGGCTCTGTAACAATGAGTTTTGCTTTACAATTATTTTTGAGAAAAGTTGAATATGGTAAAATAATAAAATAAATATAATAAGAAAAATACCCACAAAATATTGAAACATGTCCAAGAGTTCAAAATATATATAACATATAAGAAGACTCACCAAAAATTAGTAATTCCGAGTGGACACTGTAAAACAATAATAAATAGAAAGCAGACATTCTAGATACGCGATTAACGAATATTTACGGCACAACATATTCCACATTTAGTTGCGTTAAATTCCCGAGAGTGGCTGTGAATCTATGAAAAAAACATTGGTAGTCTAAAAGTTTATACGAATCATTTCGGTAGCTGACTTATCAGGTTGAAATATGCCGTGTTTAATCCTTCTATAACTCTTCTGGTATTCACACTATCTTGGTGAAGAATTTGTATCATTTCGTTGATAAATCTTTTGGACAAAGATGATTTTTGATCAAGAATGGTGGGATTTTTGAAATCAAACGAATGGCAATTTTATCTAGTGTGTTCAACTATGGCTGTAGAATAATTTACGTTCAGTTTTCTTGTGTTCTTGTCATGTTCAGATATTCGTTTTTTCAAATAAAGTCCTGTTTGACCCACATATCATTTTGTGTAATTGTTATAATTCATTTTTCATACAACATTTATGAAAATAATCTTTTTAAACTTTTTGAGTGTTTTATCATTTGATTGTTAGTTTTGTTAGATGTCTTGTTACCTTGAAGGATTTTATTAGTCGAAGATAAAGGGTAATTATTCTTCATAAGTTTTTTTATTTGTTCGAGCAGTTTTTGGTGATATTCCGGGTTTGAGATTTTAAGTGCTCTGGTTTTTAGATTTCTTATGATATTTATTTTATGTTGGAAATTGTGTTGTATGATAATTGAGAAAAATTTGGTTTGTGATACCAATCTACTTTCAAGACATTGTTTGGGATTTTGATGACTTTTGTGTCTAGAAAGGCTAAAGTTTGGTTGTTGCCTTCCTCTAAAGTAAATTTTAGTTTCTCTAAAGTAAATTTCAGTGAGTGAGACCTCAAGAATTTCACAGAAAATTTGAAAAAACGAATATCTGAATATGACAGGAGCACAAGAAAACTGAATGTAATAATCCTTAGTTGAACACACTAGAAAAAATCATTCTTTTGATTTTATGAATTCTACCATTCTTGATCAAAACTCCTCTTTGTCTGAAATACTTTTCAGCGAATTTTTACAAATTTTCCACCAAGATAGTGTGAATACCAGAAGATATATAGAAGGATTAAACACGGCATATTTCAACCTGATTAGTCAGCTACCGAAATGATTCGTTATCAGTACACGTTTTTTAGCCACCACTGTTTTTTTTTCAACAACATAAAAAAAACTCAGATTCACAGCCATTCTCGGGTATTTCACTCAGTTTCATCTGTCTCGAGCTAAATGTGGAATCTGTTGGGCCGTAAATGTTCGTTATTCACTATCTAGAATGTCTTTTTTTTATTTATTATTGTTTTACTGTGTCCACCCGGAAAAACAAATTTTTAGTGAGTCATTTTTATATTTTAAACCCCTGGACAAGTGACAATATTTTGTGGCATTTTTCTTATTATATTTGTTCGATTATTTTACCATATTCAACTTTTCTCAAAAAGAATTGTAAAGCAAAACTCATTGTTATAGAGCCCTGATGATGAATTTATTAAAGTTCGAAACGTTGGCGAGAAAGCAATACTTTTTTTTCAATAACGTTGATCACAATCCAAACTCTGTGTTTTATATATTTTTTTGATTTTTCTTCGCTTCAATGTTATTATATTATTGCAATAGTTTTTATCTAAGTTTTATTTTCATAAAATTTGTTTTTTTTTTAGTGTCACAAAATATTGTTACCATTCAAACAGAAATAATCTTTTACAAAAGGAAAATAACACCAAATATTGAGTACACGAAGAAGTCAGAAAAATATAATGAGTTTTATGAACTTGCCCAAAATTTTTTGGACATTTATAGACAAGCCAATTCATCAAAAGTAGCCTGGATAAATGCTCCAAGATTTTCAATGACTTTTCAATAATATAATGAGAGATAATTATAATTCTGCGATGAAATATGAGAATGGTGTACTACGAATATGTTTTTTCTAAAACAATATCCAAAATAAAACCTATATCTCTAAAAAAATCAAATAATTTCACGAGGAATATAAATATTTATTATAAGTAGTTTTTTCTTAACTCAAACATCGAGGATGAACTCACGCTTCCATTGAATTCTGAGTTGAAAAATAACTCTTCAAGTAACTGAAAACATTTATCAATATAGGGGTTCTCCAAGGTTCAGTCCTGGGTCCTGTATTGCTTCTCATTTATATGAATTTTATTGATAAACTTGATCTTCTGCTAATGATACATCTGTAGTAATTTCATTATGATATTGCGTTATTGAATGAAATTTAAGACATTTTGGAAAAATGGAGGAATGGAAAGTGTGTTAATAGTTTTGGCCAAACCGAAAACAAATATTTCTGATCTGATGCTAAAGGGGCAAAAATCAAAATTTTAGATTCTATTGGTATGCCTTTTTCCAGATTTAACGTCAGTCACTTCCTTTTTTGATGTCAAGTTCATGTGACTGTGATAAACAATACTCGAAATCTGAAAACAAAAACTCGCAGTATCTCTTTGTACATTAGTATAGAAATGATAATATTTTCGCTACCATCATCCAAGTACTGTTGTTTGTCATCACAAGTACTTCCTCATCAGATTTCAGCCAATTCCCAATCACTGGTTATATCGAAATTAATTATAATCATGATGAAACGTTACAGTTGACCAACTCCACTCGACTGTTTATCTATGATCTCTTTCGTTCTGTCCGCATCTGTACGTCCAATCTGCCAGACGTATCTATCGCAGAACTTTATTGAGTGTTCGATAAAGCATTGCTTTTCTTTAAAACGGAACGTCTTTTGATAAGCAAAATATCAGTTGTGTTGGCATACTTGTGTCTGTGGGCAGCGGTAAGTATAGGGTGATTCGTGAGACTGTCGAGTCAAAGGAGTTCCTAGATTAGCCACTTCACATGTTTGCAAAGCAAAGTCGACAAAAGCACATCCGCCGAAAAAATGAAGACAATTTTAATACCACACTTTCCAGAATTCTCATGCAACAATCTTAATGTCAAAGAACACAGCACCAAATGCATGGAAAAATGGCTCTCAGCCAATTTTGAATTTTTTTTGGGATAATGTGATGAAAGTCACTACAACACGTGTGAGTTTAAATTAGTTTCTATGTCTAGTTTCGGGTAAGAACCCTAAAAATGGTGGTAATCCTCCAAGTGATAAACATTTTAAAATGAAAAATAGTTTAAAAATTTTGATATTAAATTTTGGTAGTTGAAATTTTATATTTTATTTAGAGATAATAAAAGGTGATTTAATTATAGAATTAATTGATTATTTAGTTGTTAGTCGGCCGTTAAGACAAATGAAGCCGCCTATGATACAGAGTGGGTCAAAAATAGCGACAATTTCGCCAATCTTTATCTTTGGTCCCATTAGTGGGACTGAGCATTTTTCATCAAAAATATCTTTATTGGTAGTCTTTTCTGATGGCAAGAATATTTTCTTAAAGAGTTTTAACTTTCTTCCAAAACACTGATTGATTTAAAAAAATGTTTGTTTTTTATACTTCATGTTTTCAACACTTGAAACAGCCTTTTTGAGACAATAAATCCGCTTCGAAGCCAAAACTACTTGAGGAAGACTTATAGTAATTGCTTGATATGATTAGCTACAAAAAGCTACAATCACATTTTATACGGGGTGTTTGAAGTTGAAATAGATTTTGCACCTAATATATATGTTTGTTAATTATTCTTGAATGGACCTGTCAGTTTGAATTATATTTTTCAGTTACACTTTAAATCAAATTACCCTACACTCGTGTGAGTTTCATTAATTTCTCATGTCTGGTTTTTTAAATATAAATAATGAAAATTGATATTCTATAGAAAATAGTATCCAATCTTATTTCTTACTGAAATAAATATGATCTTGCGGCGCAATACAATTGCGCGTTAAAAACCGCATGTCCCTAAACTGTGTGACTATTAACGGCGTGGCTATTGACAAGTTGCTATGTGGTTTTCTACCTGTTACACGGAAATTCGTTATCCTGATCCGTATAAGTCATACTCTACGTTTCGTGACGATTCCACTAATATCTATAAATAGTTATTATGAACCCTCCCCAAGCCGCTAATAGTCATACGGAAATGAGATTGGATAATATAGAATATAGAATAGCAATTTTCAATATTTATAGACAATTAATGAAACTTACTTTAGAGTATAACTGAAAAATATGATTCAAATTGACAGGTTCATTCAAGAATAACAACATATATATTAGATGAAACACCTATTTCAACTTAATTTGTAACCCCCCCCCGTATAGAATGTTATTGTAGCTAATCATATTGAGCAAGTAGTTTTGGCTTCAAAGCGGATTTATTGTCTCGAAAAGGCTATTTTAAGTGACTTATGTTGAAAACATAAAGTATAAAAAATAAACATTTTTTAAAACAATCAGTGCTTTGGAAGAGAATGATACGGCTTTTTTTTAACGGCTGACTAACTGACATGTCATTTGACTTCTTTCAAACCCTCAATGCTATTATTTAGTAACTAATCATCTAAAAATTAATACTTTTGGATAAGTTTTAGTAGAACAGGCATTTTTTTATTTTAAAAAATTCATATCTCCTCTCTTCTTCTAGTGACTTGTACCGCAATATCCCAGAAAATTTTCAAAATTGGCTGAGAGCCATTTTCCCATGTATTTGGTGCGGGGTTCTTTCTTACTAGATATGCCCCATTCAAAGTAAAAATTTTCAAAGATAACTTTAAGGCTGCAATGAATTCAGTAACCTGGCCAGAGAGTACTTATATTAGCATGTTTTTTTACCGGAATCTGCAGAGGAAGAAAGAAACCTAAGTTCTTCGACAAATTATGCAAATCATTCGCTAATAATACACTTAATTTAGCTGACAAAATAAACTGGGTAAGTTCTATCACATCAATGTTCGTTGTTTAGCAAATAAACTTATTGATTTTTTTTATTTCAATATTCTATTCTATGTATATCTGATATTTTCAGATAATTCTGAAAATAATCTCATGTATGTAAATATTTATGGTTCTATAGCTGTGAATTTCTGCATAATCGAAAGATGAAGAAGTGGAGTAGCTATTTTCGTAAGAAGCCTATTTTTCTGAAACGCTACTGTTCGGAAATCGATATTGAACTTTGTGGTATTGAACTTTCACAGCAACTGACGATTGTTTGTTTGTATAGATCATGCAGTGGTTACTTAATGTTGGAAAATCTAAAGTGATGCCAAACTTATCTTCTTTTGAAAATATACCAGAATCATTCAACCTAAATGCTGAATTTTTTTATTATACTACTACTCGACTTGATAATATAGTGACCAAGCTTGAAACTTATATTTTCAGTACTGGGGTCTCAGAGCCTTGTTCATCTGATCATCGGGGGCAATAATCATCATAAATAAAATTATTTTGATTGATGAGCCGCTATAGACCCGTCCAGTACATAGACACGCTTCGGCAAAGTTAAGATCACGCTTGGCGGAATATGATTGGAGTTACTATGAAAATCATAATAATGTTGAAAAGCGAAACATTCTCAATTGAATATTGAATAGAAATATTTTTCTGTGAATATCTATCAGATGTAGTTCAATGTCCAGCGTGGCTTTAGCCGGGAAAGTAGTTGTTTTCTGTTGGACATTCACAAAAAATAACTTAATTTTTATCGTGGATATTTCAATTCACAGAAAAATCTTTCTATTCAATATTCAATTGAGAATGTTTCCCTTTCCAACATGAATACCCCACAAGAGGTTATCTTGAGCGATGGAAGATAGTGACTAAAGTTTATCTTTCAGTCGCAGATGATTCCACATCTGATTTTATGAACATCCAGTTCATATTTTCAAACAAATCATAATAATGTTATTCCAGAGACAAAAATGCAAAATTTTCAAGGTCTACTAAATGAACTAGTGGTTACTGTTTTAGCTCTGAAGAAAAACGACAACGTTTCTCAGACTACCAGTCTCTTGGATGAATGATGAACTGGAACAAATCCTTGAATGTTATAAAACGAATCCAGATAAGAATGGGAAAATAAACCAGCAAGAAAAAACCACTCACCCCATAAATATAGCAAATGTCCTGTCCGTGACGTTGCCATTGACAAAGGGGACCTACTACAGTAGAGCTGTACTTTTCCAGATATCAAGAACACTTCTAACAGTCACGAGAACACTCAAAAGGAAGAATAGCAGGTATTTTGAAAACCAGAACTGAATAAAGTGAACATATCAGGACCAGACATTTATTTTGGTTATTTGGATACTCACAATGCTATAAAAACTATACCTGTTGATGAAGATACTTGTTATCTGAATGCATATTCAATACAGAAGCCTATAACAACTATCCATTGAACTGCATTAATGTTATGAGGGACATGTGGTACTCAATATATCATGAAGGAAATAGGAAAAAGAATAAGAAAATTGAAACCAATATGTTCGTTCAGTGGACTGTATAAATAATAATTTGTGGTGAATTCAGCAAACACACAGAACTGATCAAGTGTCACTCACCCATGTGCCTCCGTCAGGGAATCTGATCTTCAGCCAATAGATACTTCGTCTAGTCTTCCTGGCGGTACCGCCGCTAATCACATTTACACTGATTCTAAGGATGAGGAATATCTTGAGTAATAAGCGTTATATCAATGAGAAAACACAAACTCGAGAAAAAACTAAAATGCTATGTTCTTTCCATAAGATCTAGGAACTCAATGTCTATCTTCACATTTCTCCTCTTCCGTCTCATTTTCCCACTCCCACAAGTGACTATATCAGTCTGTGTGATACCTCACGCGCAAAAATAAGGTCAGAAAGAGTTGAATCATGCAAATGAAAAAATTCCCATTTGAAATATACAATATACATATAAAATCCTTGGCAAAATTAATTATATTATAATAACAAAACAAACAAATGCGTCAAGACGCAACATAACCCTCACCTAAAATTACGCGAGAAAGTTTACCAAAAAAATAAGCAAGAGATGCTTATAGATCTAACAAAGTCTAATGTTCTATAGAAGGTAAGGGACATACCTTCGTAACAGGAGCTTAGAGTGTCCCTTTAGCAGTTTTGACAGTAACAACTCGTGTAATACCATCTATACCACCGTGTTCCTCGACTACTCGAGCTAAATGCCACTTCAATGGGGGTGAAGGTAATCTTTGAGAAGAACCAAATCACCGGTTCTAATAGGAACAGATGGATCTGTCCATTTGATCGTTGAAGGAGAGTATGGAGGTATTCCTGTGCCATTTCAACCAGAATGATTGTTGAATTTTCTGAACGATCTGCCATCGTCCTAAACGTCCCATTTTGATATCAGTAAGGTCCTCATCTGGCAAGGAGTTTAGAGGGCTAGGGTCAGAAAATGACCAGGAGTTAGTGCTGAAACGTCATTCGGATCAGAGCTAATGGGTCCTAATGGCCTTGAGTTCAAAATTGCTTCGATTTGTGTCAAAACTGTATAAAACTCCTCATACGTGAAAGTTGTTCTCCAACCACGCGAATGAGGTGCCCTTAACCGATTTTATTCCCCTCCCATAAACCTCCAAAATTAGGAAAGCGGAGGGAGTTTTGTGGAACTGGATACCTTCAGTCTCAACAGCGGTTTCCATCAGGTCAGATATTTGTCTGGCAGCACCACAAAAATTCGTTCCCTGATCACTATATATATGACTACAGGAACCGACGAAACGAAGCGCCCAACGCTCAAGGAAGGCATCACTCGAAAGGTCGGACGCCAACTCTAAGTGAATAGCCTTGGTTGCCATGCATACAAAAAGGCATATATAGGCCTTGTGTACTTTGGAACCACGAGTTCGTCCCAACGTAATGGAAAATGGACCACCATAGTCTACTCCAGCCTGGAAAATGGTTTATTTAGAAATCCATAGTGAGGAATATTACCCATGATAGGCTTTGGAGCGGACGGGTTGACACGAAAACATCTAAAACACTTCGACAGAATTCTACGAATGGTTCGTTTGGGACTTAATATCAGTATCTCTGAATAAGTAAGTGATGCAATGTTTGATATCCTGGATGTAGATATTTATTATGTGTTGCTGAATAACTAATTCAGTAAACTTATGATTGCTAGCGAGGAGAGCTGGATGTTTTTTGTTGAAAAGACAATTTTGAAAGAACTAAGCGCCCCCAACTCTCAATACACCTTTTTCATCAACAAAGGGTGTTAGTTTTGCGAGACATTTGGGAAGGGTTTCTCTTTTCGAATGAGGAGCAAGTTCATGAGAGAAGGAATCAATCTAGAGCAAACCTTAACAAATACAACTCAGCTAGCTCAAAATCAGCAATGAGTAGGAGCACCATTTTTATGATTATTGGGAAATCAGATATTATGAATAAAACGTAAAACGTACATTAGAATTCGTTTGATTTTGGTTAAAGATGAGAATTTTTCTAATAACTTTTGAAGGGTTCTTTGCACCATGGCAATACAAGACATTTTTTTGTGTTTCTTCTTTGGTATCAAAAGTGTGACTCTGGAGAATGGCCAGGGGCCAACCGTCCTCGGCTCTCTAGCCAAGATGGCCCCAGCCACCACAGAATTAGTAGAAGTTCCAGTGGAAGCAAACCCTGGATGCTGGATCCGCCGGGTTATCTTCCGAAGACATGGTGCCAATGGATCGGAGGACATTGTCTTGAATTTAGTGACACGATTGGAGACAAAACATGTCCATTTATGAGGGACTACTTTGTATCCATGCTAGAGCTGTGGTGGAATCGGTATAGGCAAAAGAACTTGAGAAAATTCGAGTTTTCTTTGAAAACCCTTTGAGCGTAACAAATCAAATCAGATAACAACAAGGCACCACACAGCTCGAGACGAGGTATAGATATTCTCTTTGTAGGTGATACTCTAGACTTGGCACATATGAGGTGTGTAGTAATATGATGATCGCTGTGCACAATCTGATGTAAATCACAGCCGCATAGCCCTTCTGACTTGCATCGCAAACCATGCAATTGGCAAGATGAAAAACAATATGACATAATAAGCGGGGAACTTGGATTGAAGACAGAACACCAAATTCAGATTTAAGCTGAGACCAGTTTAACTATGCCTTCAGGGGAGCACTATCCCAATCTATACCAATAGTCCATAAAATCTGGATGAGATTCTCTATAGAAAAGCACAACAGGACTAAGAAATCCTAACGGATCGTAAATTCTTGCTAATTCGGACAATATAGATCTTTTTCGTTACAGGGTTTATTGAGGGGTTTAACTTCGTATGAAAATGAATCAGAAACTGGGTTCCATTGAAGACCTAAAATTTTATGACCGAATCAGGTTCTAAATCAAGCCCTAGGGTTGTAACGTAAAGAGGAAGCTGGTAAATGAGAGAACAATTCGGGACTGTTGCTCGCCCACTTGCGTAATTCAAAACCACCCCTATCGAGAATTCGAATCAGATCTGTTTGAAGTTTGAGTGCCTCTGGTAGCGAATGACTTCCTGATACAACATCGTCAACAAATATATCATTTTCCAGAATTCCAGCAACGGGCGGACTTTCATACCTATATTCCTTTGCTGAATTGTCAGATCGTATTTATTGCGAGGTAAGGAGAAGAGTCAGACCATACGTCACTGTTTTGAGTCGATAATCTTGAATAGGTTCGAAGGAGAAACCTCCATAGAATTCTTTGATAGTCCGGTGATTCTAGTGACAAGAATTTGTCGATACATTTGTTTTATATCACTTGTAAAACAAATAGGGTGAAACGAAACTCGAGGAGAATATTAACTAGGTCGGGCTGCAATTTGGGCCCTCGTAAGAGAGTGTCATTCAAGGACAAACCATTTGAACATTTTGAAGAGGCGTCAAACACCACCCTCAATTTAGTAGTGGAACTTTCTGGTTTCAAGACGCAATGTGGAGAATATAATAAAACGAGAACACATTGCATTTCCAGAAATCAATTCCATGTGATTAGAGATGTAATCTTCCATGAATTCAGAATATTGGGCATAAAAGTTCAGGAGATTTCAGAAGACGGCGCTCAGAGATTGAAAACGTTTCAAAGCAATATCTCGAGAATCTTGAAAATTGGTTCAGAATACCGAAACAGGAAGCAACTATATATCTGCCAGAATCGGTTCGCGAAAGGTTTGGTTATATATTGTTTCAGCTAAGATATCATCAGGTGAACGATACGGCAGCTGACGGAAATTCAAGTTCCATAATCGTTTAACTAAGTTTTCTAAATTACTATCGCACCTAGTAAAGAATGTGTTGACCTCTGCCGATGGAAAATTGACCTTTCCCATAATTATCCACCCAAATATCGTGTCGAGGGCTACAGGTTCATTTATTGAAATTGCGAACCACCTTTAATAATGTGTGCGAAAACATCTGCTCCCAACAACATCTCCACGGGGCGTGAAATATTAAAATTTGGGTCAGCAAGTTTAAGATTCGCAAAATTACTGAATTTGTCAATTGATATATTTTGTACAAGGCATATTCGAGCAGATTTGAGGAAGCACCACAAGATCACGGTAAAATAGTTGAATTTCACCTGGTTTAAATAATTTGAAACCCACTGTTTGCATAAGAATGTATTTGTCCAACACCCTTAATATCAATGACATTTCCATACAAGTGAGCCCTAGTTTATCGCAACATTTTTTTCGCAAGAAGAGCACTGACTTGCACTATCTAAAGAACGCGAACAGGTTGGTATTTTCCACGAGAATCTAACACTTCAATCATGGCAGTTGAGAGTAAAACTGTACTTTTAATGTTCGAAAATAAATTCACCTGAGGAGACAGTTTGAGGTTTGGGGTACGGGATTATTTGGAATCATAGGACCAGGTTGTTAGAATCAGAGTTCATCATCATCGACAGGGGTCCTTTGAGAGTTTTAAAATCGAAACTAAGTAAGTATGATGAGAAAGTGAACATTTTTCGGCACGAGAATTAGAAGGTACAATGAGAGACAATTATGTTTGGTTCCCCAAACAATTTGTACACCACCTTCTACTCCTACCAGATTGTACCTTTCCTTTGGAGGAACTTGATAAGAATGTTGAGGCAATTATAAATGTGGTGATCTTTGTTACACAACAAGTATTGGGGTTTGAGAAAAGATTAACAATAAAACTAGCACTGGCTTTCGATTTCATCACTTATTGAAAATGGGGATGTCGTCTTGGTGACTTATCAATTTTTTTGTGAGTTTGGATTCGATAAAGCAACGTTATCCATCGCATTACATTGTTTTCTAAAAATCTTTCAAGGTTACGTAGTAATTGTTCACTTGTAAACTTGAGGAACATTCGAGTTCAAATCCTTTTGAGCATCAGTATCAGACGATCAAACAGCATATTGAATAATACAAAATCCATTGTTTCACGGAAAACTTAAATTTTCAAGTATCGCGAGGTTTTCAGAAAAGGTATCAGAAGATGCCGCAAAGCCATGAGGTTTTCTGAAGAATTTATTTTTTGTGCTTTCAATCAATGCCAGTGGGATGCTGCTATTAATCTTTTATTTTCGTACCTTTTTTCAACGGAATTGTAGGCAACAATATAGTTTTGTCCACAAGTGGGGTACATTTACAATTGAAAGCGGGTTACCCTTCAATGAAGATATTAGAGTAGTTATATTTATCAATGTTAGATGAGAGATCGTTAGTATGTATCATCGAATCATACATATCAATGAAAGTTTGCCATTCTTTCATATCCCCATCGAAAATGGGAAGTTCAAGTTTAGGAAGTTTAATGTTACAATTTCTGGTTGAACTAGCACCTGAAACTGGATCATTCTCGAATAATTGGGTATAAAATTGCCTGAATATGATAAATAATCCCCATCGAAGTCTTTCAGTATTTGATTGTGAGAGGTTAAATCAGCATTGTCTTGACCAGAAACCTGACTCAAAATATTCGAATGAATGCTATTAAAATTACTACACAACACTTCTATGTGTTTATGAGCATTTAAAGTTATTATGAGATTGAATTATCGATAATGCTTGATCCGCCACCTTTTCAATTCACTAAGTTTTATGAGTTCTGTTTCTCTTTGAGCAATGAATGATTTCAATTTCCTTCTACTGCAACATAATAAGAGATAGAGTTCAAATTGTTCAGAGCGAGTTAAAATTGAAATTAAGTGAGATGCAGAACAACCGCGCAATAATCATTAAAATTTCCAATCAGCAAATTATAATAATTCCAAATCAGGTTAACAGAAGAAATATATTGGAATCGTACTGACCTACTTATTTCAGTCAGCTGGGAAGCTCAAGGTCGTTCCCAGGTGTCGAAGTCGGTTGGCCCAAGAGGGTAAATAATACGTGACGTAGGTGCGCTAATTTATGTGCTATGACAATACTATACGGACTTAAGGAAGGTAGAGGGGTATGCGCTACTTATTTATGAATGGCTATGAAGATATTATAAATCAATGGCTGCCAAGGGACTTGACGAAATTATTTCAAATTTGAATCTTTCACTTGTTGCGAAATAAACCCAAAGTGAATCGGCTCAAGGACAAAAATGTTCGTTCAGTGGACTGTATAAAATAATAATTTGTAGTAGATTCGCAAACACACAGAACTGATCAAAGTGTCACTCACCCATGTGCCTCCGTCAGGAATCTGATCTTGTGGGAAATTCGTCTAGTCTTCCTGGGGGTACCGCCGCTAATCCCCATTTTCACTGATTCTAAGGATGAGGAATATCTTTTGGGAATAAGCCCTTTATATCAATAGAGAAAACACAAACTCGAGAAAAAACTAAAATGCTATGTTCTCCATAAGATCTAGGAACTCAATGTCTATCTTCACATTTCTCCTCCGTCTCATTTTTCCCCTCCCACAAGTGACTATATTCAGTCTGTGTGATACCTCACGCGCAAAAGTCGAAAGAAGTTGAAACATGCAAATAAAATTCCCTTTAAAATTTAAAATAAAAACCCCCTTTGGAAAAAATTTAAATTTTAATTATAAAACAAAAAAAAAAAATGCGTAAGACCAAACCCAATTTCTTAATTTAAAAGACCATCTCCCTGCCTGTATGACAACCTTTTGGTTTAAAACAATAAAACTTCGTTCTTTTTTTAACTTCAACCCGATTTTTGGGTATATTCTTGGTCTAAAAAATTTAGACTTTTTGTCAAAGTGAACAAAAAATTATAAAAAGTGAAATCTTCCAACTTCCTTTCTTAAATACTGTTTCTCTGGGAATTTTCCAAATTTTTTGTTCCTTGCCTATTGAAGTGATATAAACTTTTACCTATATGTTTACCAATCAGGGGAAAACCAAAACCTTTTTAAAAAAACTGTTTTAATTTCTAAAACTTCTATCTTGTTGGCCAATTTGACTTCAGATAAAATCGATCCACAACTTACGCTTTTGATCAAAAACTTCGCTTTTTTTTATAACAAAAAAATTAAATTACAATAGAGTAAGGGTTTGGTTTCGAAAATCAATATTAAAAAAAGGGGTTTTCAAATCTAAGGGTTTTACCATGGTTTCCTCAAAAAGTTTTCTGGGACCCTTCCTCTTTTTTTATAAAGGGGGTGTAAGGTAAAAACATTTGGGGTGATTCCCATCGAAAAAAAATGGATCTTTTATAAAGAAACTTCATTGGGCATCCCCGTTAAAAAAACCCCCAAAAATAAAAATTTTATAACAATTTTTTTTTAAAAAAATGAAAAAATTACAATATTGAAATTAACCTGACGTTTTTACCCCAAAAAAAACCTTGAGTAATTTATTTGGTTTACCCCTGGTTGTAAGGGGGAAAAACCAACCCCCAAAAATTTTTTTAAAAATTTTTTCTTTTTTTGTTTACCATTTAAAAAAATTTTTTTCCTAGCCTGTTTTATTCTAAAAAAAAAAAAAATTTTCTTGGGTTTTCCCCAAAATAAACCAGTAAAAAAAAATTATTTTGAACAACCGAGAAAATTAAAACGAAAATACGAAACAATCTATCTATGGTCGCTATTTGCGATAGTGACAATTAAATTGGATGACGCTTAGTTTTGGGGAATTTTTGAAATTAATTAATACTAATTGTGTGTTG